>UYYA01004270.1:0-133201 GCA_900624975.1 Angiostrongylus costaricensis
GATGCAAAATGTGACAGTGATGTTAAGTGGACATCGGTGTTATACTCAACACTGAATTAGCCATAGATTGGTGCAGTAAAAGTAAGATGGTAGTCTTAACCCTTTTATTTACTGCCTTTTTCTTTAGATCGATAGAACTAGCTGAAAGACAGGCAAAGCGGAGAACCCGGATGGTGTGGTGGTGAAGTGCGCTACTCCCCGGTAAGGACAATAGCGCGCGTTCGTTCCCCACCGCATACACCTGCGATCCGGATTTTTGCAAATATCTCAGCATTATATATAAGACGGTAGTGTTGCTGTTAAACTAGTGGGAAAAGCTATCAGTAGACTGATTTGCGCTTATTGAAATCAAACATGGTGTAGCCCAAAATATCGTAATAAAAACATCATTTGACGGGAGAAGCCAGAATTTGGACCGGTAACGTAGTGCGAATTCTTTTTTGATTGGAAACGCTTAGGTGATTAGATGATCTTTCTTCAAGTATTGTCTAGGTGCCTTGTTTATCAGTTTAGTTTACTGCTTCCAGTTCTCAAACATAGAGTTCGTCAGGTTCATGCTTAGACTCGAGTACGTTCCATCGGAAAATTGCGACAAAGGGGGTTCGTCATGTTGAGTGCTACCTGAAAGTTACATGAATAAAATTTGGCTTATAGATGGCTTCAAAAGATTGATTTGAATGTCTGCTTTAGCTTCCATAAGTGCAGTAAAAGGAAAAGGATAAAGCTCTCAGCGTTGATCAACCCCTGAGGGATGCGTCATGCATTCGNCTCAGCATTATATATAAGACGGTAGTGTTGCTGTTAAACTAGTGGGAAAAGCTATCAATAGACTGATTTGCGCTTATTGAAATCAAACATGGTGTAGCCTAAAATATCGTAATAAAAACATCATTTGACGGGAGAAGCCAGGATTTGGACCGGTAACGCAGTGCGAATTTTTTTTTGATTGGAAACGCTAAGGTGATTAGATGATCTTTCTTTAAGTATTGTCTAGGTGCCTTGTTTATCAGTTTAGTTTACTGCTTCCAGCTCTCAAGCATAGAGTTCGTCAGGTTCATACTTAGACTCGAGTACGTTCCATCGGAAAATTGCGACAAAGGGGTTCGCCATGTTGAGTGCTACCTGAAAGTTACATGAGTGAAATTTGGCTTATAGATGGCTTCAGAAAACTGATTTGAATGTCTGCTTTAGCTTCCATAAGTGCAGTAAAAGGAAAAGGATAAAGCTCTCAGCGTTGATCAACCCCTGAGGGATGCGTCATGCATTCGACTTCATTAGGTTTCATTGGAGGTGACTGAATGCATACCTCGACTAAGCGCAGTAGCAAAATGATTTGGTAGTATGCTAATGAATTGCCGACCTGAGCTTTGCGAATATCTCACCATCGCTATGGTTGATTTCGCTTAATGCCCTGCCGTGAATTTTGTAGTAAGCAGTAAATAAAAAACTTAGCACTGTCAATTAGTGCTTCCCACATATCCTCAGTTCTTGTCCAAGGACATCACCAGAGATCACTGTACTGCGTTGGTTTTTTGTGTTAGATGTTTCAAGTGATTCTTATCTAAATCAGTTCAGATTGTCCAGGAATTTCATGTCGACTTAATTCGAATTCAAATCTCTGTTAACTTTGCATTAGAAATTTCAACTCCTTTGTTCCAAGGCATCATAGAACCGCTGATTTCGAAATGATATGATGTTTTCGTCTATAATAAAGTAACTGCTTTATGACAGCATAAGAAAGATGATCTTGAAGTACAATGCGGCTGGTTCCCTGCCGTAGAAAACGACTCCAAAGAAGGCGATGTCGCCGAAACGTAGAAGAACAACAGATAATGACCTCGCCGCTCCAGCTCAGGAAGGGCTGTTCATAACATTTACATAAATAACCTATTACTGTTGAAACTTATTGAAGCTGGTCCTCCGAGTCTTTACGGGATATTGAAGTAGACTGAAATTTTACCGCAATAAAACCACCAGCCACTTTTTGGGTTACTGCAGCGTCGTGCTGTCGCAATTTTTTAGCGGGCCAAATTGGCGTCCACAGTGATCAACGCACCATTCTTTCCTTCTTTTTTTTGGTAGGACGTTGCAAGTCCTACTGCTATTTCTTTGTTGTCGTTTTGAATCCGCTTTATCGTCTGAATGAAATCGCTTACATGTCGATCTTCATGTGGCTCAGAAGCAGGTGAAGAGAATACGAGTGAAATGTTGTCCCTCGGTAGCCAAGTCCCTCAGTTTTTTAAGCAGTTGAGAAGAATTAGCTGACTATTGGGTTAATATGCAATATACAAAGAAACTTATTGTTAACTATTTATCATTGCTATCTTTTCTATTAATAGTACCCTCCTTGTTACTGTCATCTTATTATTGCAGTTGCTACTAAGTATCACTGTATGGTTGCTACCGCCTCCACTGCCTTACCGCTTCATAATTGCAATGGACGGAACCACTAGTGTCACCGAAAGACAAGAAGGTGTTCTAAAACTCCTATCTCGAAGTCCAATGTTAAGTAAATCAGCAGTAGAAATCGCTGGCATAGGGGCAGCAACATAGTCAATACCTGAGCCAGGCCATGAACGAGATTGGTCAACCACTATATGAGAAACGATCATAGCAAACCGTTTACGGTCAACACCAAATGGTGTAAGCACGTAGAGTTCTGTATAGGCTAGAGAACATTCTCTGCAAGTAGTGATGATCGGAAACATCTTCAGAACGGATTTCGAGACTCTGAAATAAATAAGTCTCGTCCGAATAGCAAATTAGTAAACGTTTTCCTTTGGCCTTTCCTACGGTTTCCACTCCATTTGAAGTATAAATGAGAGCAATTAGAATCATAACTACCTGCTTTTCTTACTGTTTTTAATTTTTGTGGTTAATCACGCAGATCAATGACGGCTAGTCATAAGGACTGCCTTGGGCATCGCTTCAGACGATGAGCATTGTCTCATGCGCGCCGGGTCAACATATTCTCTCTCGTATATGTCCAGTCATCGATGGTATATCACTCATGTCCGTGGCTCATTCTCTCTCTCGTTCCTGATTGGCTCATACTTTCTCCGTATAGATGTGTAAATTATATTCGTGCTTACGTCTGGTTGCAGAGGAAATCTTTTCTGCATCACAAATCTCGATCGAAAGGTCAATAATGAAGTGATTGGGAAGTTGACGTGACGCTATTCGGGATCACCTTTAGCAAATAAGCTTGGAATTTGCTCTAGGAAAAGGCGGCGAGCTACTCTTATGCATTGCATCAGATTTCGTCTAGCTGGCGGTAGGTGGATCCTTGTCAAAACAATAAAAACACGAGGGAAAATTATCGCCAGACCCGACTTTTTAGTGACTTCTACATTAACCAGATAATTCACTGTTTTCTTGACGAGTCAATAAGGAGCTGTTACTCCATTCTTTACTGACATTCCTTATCATTAAAAATGAGTGCATTCGACGGCTCTCAAGCAATCCGAATTCGTTGCACTATGTAAATTGGTGCAGACCTAGTTAAAAAGGAGCGAATGAAATAGTGTAATCGTCGAATAATCTTTTCAGAAAGGAAAAGCTATGCTATCGGTCCGACTTGTACCTTCATTTGTGGTCTCCTATACGCTGTCATCTCATCGACGATGATCGGTTGCCTGTTTACGGTGAGCATACAGAGCGGATTTTGTTTCGATGTGAGCATCGACTGCCCATAGTAGTTGTCGTCGGGTGCTGGTCAGTCGGCAGGCCTTCCACGTACTAACAGATAGAATCACACAACTACAACGAGCATCTAATCCCACTTGTGCACCGCTCCTTCCAGTCATATCGAATTTCCCCTCCTCTCAAGTCTCCTTCTTTAGCAGAAAGGGAAAACAGAAAGTCGATGATGATTTCCACCGCTTATAGTGTGTCGTAGTTGTGTTTTTTCTCTTTCTTTCGTTGATTTTAAATAATAGGTCATACTATTTTCATGTAACTTATTGAGCAATGCAGTTGGAAGAAATACATGAAGGAACAAGAGTCCACGTAATAAGAAGTAATTTAGTGCCTAAGGCCACAACAAAGATGCAAATCGATTGAAAACCCTTCACCGCTTACATTTTTTCCTCTTTCATTGTATTGTAGGATTTCTTAAGTTAGATAAAAGACTTTGTTGAGGGTTTTTAACTCTGGGTATCCACAGGCATTATCACCAAAATAAGAAATTTCTTGCACTTTTCCCGTCGGGTTATGAGAAAACGTTTTGATCACCTGAACTAAATAGCTTCTAGTAGTTGTATAAAGTACCCCACTGACGTTTTTAAGATAAAAGGATAAAGGGTAAGTCTCCCAGTGTTGATCGATCCCTTAGAGATGCGCTATGCATTCAGCTTCATTCAACATCGTTTGGAGGTGATTGGATGCATATCTGGCTTTTACACGGTGGCCTACTGATGCAACAGGCCAGCGCAGCTGTCCTCCCAGACAAGTCTGGTACCAATTTTCCGACCCCGGTGAGATGGAAGGCTTGGTAAGCCACAGGAGCTGGGGCCGATCCTATGTGTGTGTCGCAAGGCACCTCCGACTGCTGCGTCACATCAGCCCCTTTTAAGATATAATAAGTAAAACAATGAAGTAATGACGTCATGAAGTCGATTGAATGGGTGAGAACGCTGCTCCGCTTGTTCTGCTGCTTTTCGCCTCATTAAGTTTTATGCAATAAATATTGAATGAGGCGCGTTCGTTCTCTCATTCCCCATTCCCATCAATACCATTAATCTTGCGGAATATAATGAAATCTCCATTCTATCACGTATACCAGTGGCATTGTGAAGTATGGCATTAGTGGATCCCTGATCCAAAATGCAGATAATGAGCCCGAAGCAAGAGTACAGAAAGTGAACTGCTGAACTTAAGAGCGCTTCGAAGCACGGGTGCTATAGTTATAGGTGTCAATGGACGAAGGATTGATTTGAACCTTTTTTACATGACCTGTCCTTCACATCAGCTTTGCGGTTCCTAGCACCTCTTGCATTCAATTCGTTTCCTCGTATACGTCGTCCATAGACGTCTTCCAGCTTCCTATTTCCTGTTCTACTCTTCTGCAGTGTTTTACCGGTTTTCTTTTTTTTTATTTATTAAATTGTATACGGCTTGCCTTCGCCTCTACTCTGAGGACCCTATCGATTCTCACATTCGATTCGTTTCCACTCATCTGTCTTCCAATTTTATGTCATCTTGAATGTCATAAAATGCTTGTCGAGTTGATTTTCCCTGGAGTCCTGAGATGGTCGAGCTGGAGCGTTCCTAATTGAATTGCAGCGAATGATTTTTCCCGGACAGGTGAGAATTCGTCGACCGCGGTTGGATAAGAGACTTGGGGAGACTGCGATGGGATCGAACCAGCACATTGCTCTTGATGATCAGCATCGCTACTATTGTGCTATCCGTGCCTATTGGACTTCTTTGGTTGTCTAGGTTACTTCCGACTATTCTGTTCAACTGATTTTCATTAACAAATTCTCTTTCTATGTCTTTCTTATGTCGTTGCTGCTCAAGACACTGTTTTTATGTTATGTGGCTTGAAAACTAGTGAAAACATTGATATTCTATGTTAAATATCAACTCCTTTGTGATTTCACTTGCTTTATAAGCATACCAAGTCAAACTACGTTACTTAATTATTTTTTTTTTAGCACGGGACAGTTTATCCCATTCATTCTTAAGCTTCCGATGAGCTCGGTAGTTATGGTTCAATTTGAGCACTAAATGGACAAAAATGGCCATCTGTGGCTCCAACAACTGCTACAGTTACTGCATAAATCATCACAATGCAACTGTTTCAACGTCATTGTTAGCACTTCAACAACGATAATGCATTGACAACAACGTTCCATAACTCCCATCAATTCATATTTCTAACCTATTATTGATTATTGGATTTTATAAACTATGCGATTACGATATACTTGTGATTCTCTAGGATTAGAGGTTTCGACCGAGATCACCTGTGTCATCTGTAATACCGTTGATCATCGTGTGACTCAAGCGGTCACTCAGTGATTTGTCCAGTCGTCCTTCTCTCGTGCCGTTGTCACCCATTGAGTTCTGTTTGCTCTGCAACTCCAAGAGCGGAACTTTGTAATGGGAATCCTTTATTTCTAACATTTTTAAGTTCCATCACCAGTGTACCTATTAGTATTAGCTCGGTACGCTTAACCTGATATCTGATGCTGTGGCTATAGTTGGTTAACACTGCAGCACCATGGAATACAGACAGGGTCCACTCCACAAGCGAGAAGCGATCATAGTTGAGCTTCAATATTTTTGGAATGCGTTGTGTTCGTAAGTTTTTCGTTGTTGCGCTCAGTTATGCCAACGTCCTTAAGGTTGACGTAGTCATTTCATTTTTTAAGAGTGCAAGACGGTAAGGAAAACAACCTTCTCTAGTAATTGTGCTCTTACGTTGTTTAATTAGTAGATTTGTTTATGACATCGTTCACAAAAAACATTTGCTCGTCGCTATGATCGTCGGCAAAGCTCACATATTACATATATACATATATATGCATATATACATGTATACATATGTATGAGTGCACATATATATGTACATATATGTATATATAGGGCGCGTGTGGCGCAGTGGGTGAAGGCGCCACTGCAACGCACACGTGGAATCAATCCCCGCGCCCATGGCCCACTACCTTCCATCCCTCCGGGGTCGGCAAATTAGTACTAGACTTGTCTGGGAAGATAGCAGCGCTGGCTCGATACACCGGGAGTCATTATAAAGGCCAGATATGGATTCAATCCCTCCAACGATACTTAATGAAGTCGTATGCATGGGGCATCTCTTAGGGATTGTTCAACGCCGAGCGCTTTATCCTTTTTTATGGTTCACCAAGCATCTCCAGGATCGAAAAATTGGTATCAGGTTTATCTGAAAAGGGTTTACTCTTTGTAATTCAAGTGGAAACGTTGTAACCCGGCTATCTCGGAACTTCATTGAAAAGCGACTCGACCAGCATTCAACGACATTCATGACGAAGCGAGAATTGTCAAGCACTAACCGAATCCACACGTGAAAAGTTTAAAGGCCTTCGTAGACGACGGATACGAGAAAACGAATCAAATGCAAGAATTGCTAACATCAGCACGCTAGTTGTGAAAGACTGGTCGTGAAAATGTAAATAACTAGAAGCTTCTGTTCACCGTCACTGCTACCTTATAGGCCGGGGATGAATGGCCACTCTATTTATACAGCGGGGTTTTAGTATGAGTCAAGTTGTTTTCATTTGTATTTTTGCTTCTTTCTCGTTCAATTTGGACGTCAGTTTTCTTAGAAACCGTACCTTGATAGAATACGATAACCCTAGTGTAACTCTCTGTTGTAGCATCTTCGAGCTTACACCGTTCCAAACAAAGCGTTTGCGTTCTACTTATGCGTCATTCCACTGCGATGTTCGAGATCCTATTTGCCTAGAGACTTGCGTTGTGGTCAAACAACGGCGGAACCGAATGGTTCACGCCGGAAATCGGATCGTGTCATTGCCAGAGATGTGGACCACGTTATCTGCACGTACCGTGACTAATCCGAATGCTCACAATCGAGTTGCTGTGTCCGTCCAAAGCAGTGGCAGAGACTGAGTTAACAAAATCTTGGTCGCTTCTTAATCACAGAGAGATACGAATGTACCACGGGTAGAATAAAATAGGTCATGAAGCTTTCACTAAATGGCGACAGAAAGGAGACTGTGTACCTTAGGTTAAAGGCAGTATTGTTAAAGTATGTCTTCTTTGTCGGTATTTTTGAAAAAGATATCTCAGAAAACATCGAAGCATTAGGACTTTTGGTTGGTAAAGTGTTGATTATACAGAAAGTATGAGGAGGTCTTGAAGGAAAGATTGTCAATGTAGTGAATGCGCCAAGAATTCTATTATGCAGTAAACCCACTGTACAAGTTGCAGTGAACTCTTGGCGAAAAATTTTGTACCACACTGGCAAACTTAAGTCTTATAAAATCCTAGTATTGGTTTTGTATTGAATCATATGAGGTGAGATTTATGATGGCTTTTGTGAGTATTTGAATCACCGTGATGACTACGAGATGAACGATAATTTTTTTTTGCTCAGTTGTTTGGCATGGCGGTATCTCATAGAGGATTCACATATTTCCAAGAGTTTCTCTGTTTGCTCTCATAATCGGCATCCTCTATACTCTCAGCTGAGCGAAAAATTCTAGAGAAGAAAACCGCTGAAGCTTCTACAGTATCCCGGAGGAGTAGTTTTCTCAGCATCTCTTGCTTTTCGTAGTTGTCACCACTGTTAATTTTAGCAGCGTACTCCCTTCGAAATTCTGAACTCTTAGTTGACGAAAGAAATAGCTCTTTATAGATCTATAAGAATGCACTTTTATAACTGGACATACTATTAAGTGCTGAAGAAGAACGAAATTAACCACTAAACAGTTTTACACTTGCGTTCGTTTGTGCGCTGAAACGTCACTCCGCCCACCCCTCTTCATCTCGTATGGTCTTTGATGGTTGAATGTTTACTATCAATCCATAATGTTTACTTCGTTTTGCAAACTAAATGATACGAGCGGAGGCCTAAGATGAAAAAAGAAAAAACTTCAATATGTATTCTTTCTTTGATGAGCTTACACGAGGTTGATAATGATGTTTATTTTCGGCTAACGTTTCGACGTCTTCGTCTTCCTCAGAGCCAATGATCCGAGTCGATGGTCCTCGCTTGTTATTCGTCTCGACGTGGTAGCTTCGCCTTCGTGTCGAGTCAGGTCTTCTTCAGTGAGCCATCTCCTCGAATGAGGCGTCATTACTCAGTGATGTCCTTTTATACACGATGCTGATGGTCGATATAATGATAATGTCCGGTGATAACAACTTGTTTTTCTTCCGGACATACATCATCGCGCACATCGTGTAGAAGTCGGTGTTGCTATCAGCTAGCACAAAGCGTAGTTATATTTCGAAACCGATTTTCCTTGAACCTCGGTATCACTAATCAATATGTATTCTTTCTTTGATGAGCTTACACGAGGTTGGTAATGATGTTTATTTTCGGCTAACATTTCAACGCCTTCGTCTTCCTCAGAGTCAGAGAATGAATTCGTTAAGTGCTGATTTTTTGTACTCTTTGAGAACAGCGTTCATATTTTTTCCGTTGCTAGGAGGGGTTCTGTTGTTAGTGAAGAGTGCGTTCGCTGTTTCAGATGTAATGGAGGAAATAATTGCCAAATGGTTGATGATGTTGCGCTGGGTAATTCTAGTGCTTCAACATAATTTGCACGTCGTGATTTCTCAAGCGACTAAATAGTCCGTACTTATCGATGGCGTTAATGAGGCTAAGAATGTGTTCCTTTCTATTCATTCGTCTCACACCTGTACCTGACATATGGCATTTTTGTGAATGAGGCGCGAATTGGCGGTCGGAGCGCTGAATTTCGTCTTTGATTACTAGTTCTGACGACGACAACGATGGCGACGTCTTAACATTGCAATTACTGCACTTGTTTTACGTCGGGAAAGCTCTCTGTTTCTAGGACAGAAGAACTGTTACCTCTTTTGTTTTGTTGGCAGTACATTAATGAAGAAACAACGGTATTCTTTAATGTATCTCCTTTAATGTTTCACTTGAAGAACACTTGATGTAGGAAGTTGACCAATAGAAATAGCTTATAGTTCAGACTCAGCTATTGAGATTTGGCCAAAAGGAAGGCAAAGCAAGCGCCTAGGTTGACTTGTTGGGTAGCACATGAGCTCCCGGAACCACCGAAGGTTCCGAGTTTTGCGCACATCTCAGCATCCTTTTGCATTTACTTCAGATAAACACTCTGCCACGAAACAGGAATAGGCAGTAGATGAAAACTTGCCATTATTGAGAATTACTCTAGTGTCCCATCAGAACGAGTTCTTCTGTTCGATAGTTCATTTTTTTCTACGCTCTTCTATATTTTACTCATACTTAAATCTTAAATCAATGGTGAATGCGAGCCTCTTGCATTATTCGATAAGATTTCATTCGTGCACGAAAATTACTGTGTTCAAATCCTGCTCTTGTGAGCCGATCCGTCTATTAGGACAATTCGTAGGAAGCATTCACTTATCTACCATCTGGTTTTCAGAAGCGATTGTACAATTCTCAACTGCATTCACCAGGTTTTCGAATTTGTAGACTTATAACCACAGCGTGAAAAGGGCGCGTGTAGCGCAATGGTCACAGACGTTTTGCAATACGCATGGAACCGATCACCGCGCCTAAGGTTCACCAAGCCCTTCATCCTTTCGAGGTGGGCGAATTGGTGCCAGACTTGTCTGGGAGGATAGCAGCACTGGCTCGAAACGTCTGTAGGCTACCGCTAGTCATTGTAAAGTCCTGATATTCATCCAGTTATTTCCAACGATGCTTAGTGATGTCGAATGTATGGCGCATCACTCAGAGATTGATCATTGCAGAAACTTCATCCTTTATCTTTTTTGACCAGAGTGCACCGGCATTACGCAGAAGAAACGTTGCAGTGTCTCTTTTTTAGCAAACAAATCATTATGTTAATAAATTCTCCTTTCAGTGGCTTACCGCCTATCTGTGACAATAGAGATGACAATATTCTGAGGCGTTGAATTAGGATGCACAATTGAGTTCATATTCCTAGACTAAGTCAGTAGAGAGGGAAATAAATTCGATGTTTCCATCGTGAAGCGCCAAGTTATGAGTTAACCTAAGTTAACCAATGCTAAACTAATGTCATGACTACTGTAAGAAACCAGCAAATCCTTCGGCTTTTCACAAGACCAGACGACTCTCTACGCCCACAAGCTGGGTAAACGTTGTAGAAGAAAGGACGTGACTTAAACGCTTCTCATATCTGGGCTCCATGATTCAAATCTCGAACTCCACAGAATGGGTAGTCTCTTTGAAGAGTGAGTAATCCTCTATATATCATAGGTGATGCATTGGAATCCCGTATTTCCACGAAAAGGCGATATACTCCTAATCGGAGGTCTGGATCAATATCGTTCAATACCGATAGCTAGCTGGAATAAAAATTAGCACTGGTGATATAAGAAAAAAGTGAGCACCATAGTGCTGCTTTTATAGAAGCCTTCTAATTTTGAGATTATGCTACTCATCCTGTTAATTTGCTTCCGAAAAAAAGACCATTTAAATGTAATATTGATTCTCTTCTCGAATCTGCCATTATCTGCAGTGAACTGCCAGAAGTATGTACTAGAGATTTTTCTGTCCATATTTCTTAAGGAGTTCCACCCCTCCAAATGTGTGAGCTCATCGAGCGAAATTTTTTTGAGGCCAAGCCGAAAAGCTGCTCATCAGAGTAAATCCTTTCATTTCCTTGGCACGAGGTGATTCCTTTTGCCGGAAGAACGTTTTCGTCTATCTCCTGACACATTATTCTTCGGTTTTGCTCATAAATAACTCATTCATTTCTTCTCTAGAAACGTGCTTCGCTCGGTAATTTTTCACTCAGCTTCTGTTCCACTGAAGAAATGCATATTGTTATAGACGTAGGAAATTCCGGTAGCTGCGGAGATACTGTATCCTTATAGGATATGCATTGAACTTGGCCAAATTGAGAATTTTTGTATTCAATTAGTAAAAAGAAGCGATTAGCCTCTTGCTGCTTCATAAGCCCTTCCTCACTGTAGGATTACGTCTGAAATCTTAAGCACAATCTCATTAAAGTTCGTTTTTCCTATCTTCGCACTCGCAGTATACTTTCCCAAATGTGGTAAATTTATATTGCAGTTCTGGATGTAAATCTCTACTACCGTGATTCCACGAAAGTTGTAAGAAGGGAAGTATTATTCCCAAGCATGATGGGTTTCTGAAAAAGTAGGAGAGTCAGAGCAACACGATACCTCTAAGTTCATTTTTACTCCATTTATTCTTTGAAAAATAGAATATTTTTTATATTCTAATATAATGTAATATATAATATATAATTCTATAATATAAATAGAATACTTCAGCTGGCTGTCTCTCTGTCGATGATACAAAATGCATTTACTTCTGCTTCATTTTATATCAGAGTCCTAAGCCAAGTTTATGTGCTGTGAATTCTTCAAGGCAATGAATTATTCGAGTTCTAGACAGCACTCATGCAAAGTTGAGATAGAAAGGTTACGAAAATGAAGTGCTATCCGTGGGAAAAGAACACCTAGCCTAGTAGAATTTTGGAAATCTGCTCCACTCCATATTACTGAGCATATTGAGCTTGAACGATTTTTCCTAAGAAGTATTCAACGATGGTACTCTGTTTCCTAGTATATCTAGGCTGATTAATAACCATCGTAATGAATGGAGGTGAGTTTGAAGTAATCGGGAGACTAACCATCGTCCATTTGAGTAACAAGGATTTATCATCCTTATCTTATGTAGGTGTTCACTGTACCTAATTTCAGTGATAAGCTAACACGACGTTGTTAACAAACGTTTATTGGGCTAAGATTTCAATGTCTTCGTCTCCTTCGGAGCCAATGAAATAAATGCATTCCTGAGGAGAGAAAGTGTAGGCATTCAGTTCAATACGTCATCTTTCACAACTAATTGCCATCTTGATGAGAAGACACGAGGTTGTTACTATTTTATACGGTAATATTTTTTATCTACAAAAGCCACCGTTTCCGCCGATTTCGTCTACTTCAGAGCCTTGAAAAGACAGGTTGACTGCAATCCACTCAACCAAATACATCCATAACTCTAGCAGAAAAACCCGACTTTTTAAACTTTTGAGCGTTTTCAAACCCTGAAAATACTTTTCACAAATTTTGCGAAATAATGCTTTGTAAATAGTCAATAGTAATAAGGTTTTTAAGTTGTTATTTGCAACAAACTTTACAAAGCTTTATTAGAAGTCTTAGCGGAAGGCTTAGAATCCTGCATCTTTCTACAATATGCCAGGAATCTCTTTGAAAGAAGATAAAATGCCTACATCAGTATAAGTATCTCCACTACCCCCATTATTAATCTTTAAAAGAACGATGGTCATTTTTTGTCATGGTAGCTGCCAACATGACAATGATTGATGGTAATCACTGTAGTCAGATGACAAGTAGTTTTCGAACAGATGTAGCTTGTCGTAGCACCATTTGACCCATTGCAGGATTTCGTATCAAATATCCAAAGAGAATGCCTGCTGTTCACAACGGTGCATCGTCGTACTAATCGTCGTGGGATCCTCTTCTCCTCTGAGGTTTTGAGTTACTCAAAAATGTAACATCGTCTAACACCGAGTCACTCCGCATTACTAATATTAAGATATCATATCCTATGTTTTAAACGGAAGAATATTGGGAAGAAGTATTGTTACAGATTAACTTTTTGTTCTTTTAACTGGTTTCAATGCTGATTTGTGCTTCTCAGATTAATTCGTTTGACGAATGATTGCTGATGGCATTGCTAGATAGAAAGCTGGCTGGAAGAAAGGCCAAACGAAGGACCAGCATGGTGTGGTGGTGGACGCGTTACACCCCTCGGAAAGGCTAACAGCGTGTGATTCCTACCACACACCTCCGGTTAGGAGTTTGGATCTCAGTGTTATTACTACTGTCATAGTTCTTGAAGAAACGTTGGAAGACACTGATACAGTTTTCTGGTTGTTCGATTGGCTGGCTGGAAAATATGCTTTAACCAGAAAGAAACCCCGGTATAGAACAATTTCACTATTACTTGTTCACATTCTTTTGCGTTTTTGTACTTCTTTTCCGACAACTAAGTTTTTATGCAGACATTCTTAGTATTGAAGGATACGAGAACTTCGTTAAAAAAGCTTTTGCAGGAGTGCTCTAGTCTGCAATAGTTACGCGGGAAAAAAATTCTGTGCTAGAAGTGCATTACATAGAAAATTGTCGAAGGGATGGAATAGTAGTAAAATCGCAACTGGCGATGGTTTTCGCTAATATTTCTTGTACTTTTCTTCCTTACTTCTTTTGCAAGTAAGAGAATCTTGAAGAAAGGTAGTCGGACCCTTGCGTGACATCGACGAAACAGCGATATCATTTCAGCAAAACCTTCGACTTAATTTTGATATGTGGTCCGCGTAGGAAAATCGGTCTTCTGTGTCATCGATATGTCTCAATAGAGTCCATTTGAGAAGAAATAAGTAAAGATTTATAAAAATAGGCGCAGAATAGAAGAACGATGGACAAAGTTAATGACTATGAATAGATTGAATAATCGTACACAGCTACCGTATCCTGTCTAGTTTTAAAGGACAGTTATCGTTTAGACGACAACTACGAACAGAACATCTGGAGTGTACGCTACAAAATTGGCAAGGAAAAGCGTCTATGGTAAATGTCTACTCACTAAATCACCTCTGAAAATGGGTAAATCTTCTGTGCATTCGTCAAAAACAGGAATTTTTCCGCAAGTGTTCAAGCGAATTGAATTGTATAAGAGTGGTTATCGGTTTTTATTAATCGCTTCCGTACTTTTCACCAAGAGAAGAGCTTGAAAACTCTCATTTTTTTGATTTAAGTAAAAGCACTATAATCTAGAAATTTCTAGTCTTCCCACTGTTGTTGATTTTTCTAGCGCACAGCACTTTGAAATGCTTCTGGAAGCGTTTATTTTTATGGGTTTTATAACCTAACCCATTTTCCAAAACGCCAAAAATAGAATAAAAAGCATTCATTTCCTAGGGAAAAGCCTAAAACCACTTTTTTATTCGTTTCTCTCAATTTTCGTTTTCTAAACACCGTAACAGTAGGGAAAGTGAGTTGGGTTTTCTCTTCTGGAGTTTTCGGTTTTCTAACAGCAGCGAACTAAAGCACAACTTTCGATGTGCGATTTCTACGATCTCAGAATACGGTAGGTTAAAACTCGGGAAGTATTCTCTTATTTTTTCACGGTCTAAGGAAATTACCGCCAGGTCTGCTGCAGTGATTTTTTACAATGGGCTTCACTCGCCTTGGAATACGTTAACTGACTTTAACCGGTTGCCAGAATTCGTGATTTCCCAGGATGCTAAGCTCCAAATGATGTTTTTCGTTGTATTGCTGGTGTGCTTGCGTCTCGTAGCCTTTCATTCCTCGATCAATCCAGTGAAGGTTTCATATTTCGTTCGCTGTCTAATTAACTATCTTCTTTTCAGGATGAGATGATGGTCATTCGGTCATTCTCCTTTCCCTCATTCTTCTCATTTTCAATATCCATTATATCACTTGCTTCTTTCCTCGTCCAATTTCAACTATTTTTCTCTTTGGAATTTTTTTTCGTGAGCTGGCATTTGAGTCTACTCTTCCACCAACTTTTTTACGGCTAGACAAATAGTTATAGACAAAATATTTCAATTGTAGATGGAAAGTAAACTTTACCAAAACGTTTAAATTTTGCTGGGATCCCTTAATGTAATTTACGGCATTCAAATTTCCTCCTTTTCCTTCCAAAACAGTTTGTTGCATTTTTTCATTGTGTAGTTCCTCGTTTGCAGCTGTTCGTTCCACTCCTTATTATCGCTTTGCCAGTTCTCTTCTGGAATAACGGACTTTTCATAAACTTTGTTGTTTCGCTTCTCCGATGAATTCCTCTTCCTTAATGTTCCGTTTTAGTTCGAATTTCTTCCATCTTCAACTTTTTGGAAGCAGACAGAAATTATCCTTTCTAAAACTTGCCATTGCATATTTGCTTTCTTTTGGAAAAAAAAATATCTCAGATTAAATTCTAAACGTTTTCTACCTCGATCTTAGCCCTATCGCAGTTTTTTTGGAATTGAAACGATTAGGACATCACTCAAAACCGACTTTTATTTAACTTCATCATAAATAATCAATACCTAATTGGATTCGAGTGAGGACGGTCACCTGTGGATCATCGACAGGGACCAAAACGGCTGTGAAAAGGACCGAACATCGAAACCTTAGCCGAACAAAAGTTTATACCAACCTCGTGTTAGCTCAACAATCCAATACCGTTTCAGAGCATTTTTTTTCTGTGCACGTAGTCCTTACGTCCTCAACTGCTTGCATCGTCATCGTGAGAGAGAATTTTCCCTTTGTGAAAATACAAAGTAAGCTAAGGATTTAGTAGAACGAAAGCGCTATTGTCCTTTCCGGGGTGTAACGCGTTAGCCACCACACCATGCGGGTCCTTCGTTTCGCCTGTCTCTCAGCTAGTTCTACCGATCAGTGCCATCAGTAATCACCCGTCAACGGACTAATTTGGGAAGCCCACATCGGCATTGAACCCAGTTAAGCTGATGCTGTAGTTCCAATCACAATCCTAGCCTTTTATTTTTTTTATTTACTGCCTATTCTTTTTAATGGCAGGGTATGTTGCTAAATATAACTTCTATGATGCTGAGATATTTCCACACCGCAGACACACGCGTTCGCACTATTTCAGCGTCTCGAAAATCGTTTTAAAGATGTTTCCGATCTTAACTACTTGCAGAGAATGTTCTCTAGGCTATACAGAACTCTACATGTTTGCACTATTTAGTGTTGACCGTAAACGGTTTGCTATGATCGTTTCTCGTATAGTGGTTGACCAATCTCGTTCATGGCCTGGCTCAGGTATTGACTATGTTGCTGCCCCTATGCCAGCGATTTCTGCTGCTGCTTTACTTAACATTTGACTTCGAGATAGGAGTTTTAGAACACCTTCTTGTCTTTCAGTGACACTAGTGGTTCCGTCCATTGCAATTATGAAGCGGTAAGGCAGTGGAGGCAGTAGCAACCATACAGTGATACTTAGTAGCAACTGCAATAATAAGATGACAGTAACAAGGAGGGTACTATTAATAGAAAAGATAGCAATGATAAATAGTTAACAATAAGTTTCTTTGTATATTGCATATTAACCCAATAGTCAGCTAATTCTTCTCAACTGCTTAAAAAACTGAGGGACTTGGCTACCGAGGGACAACATTTCACTCGTATTCTCTTCACCTGCTTCTGAGCTACATGAAGATCGACATGTAAGCGATTTCATTCAGACGACAAAGCGGATTCAAAACGACAACAAAGAAATAGCAGTAGGACTTGCAACGTCCTACCAAAAAAAAGAAGGAAAGAATGGTGCGTTGATCACTGTGGACGCCAATTTGGCCCGCAAAAAAATTGCGACAGCACGACGCTGCAGTAGCCCAAAAATTTGGTGGTTTTAGGGAGGTGGTTTTAATGCGGTAAAATTTCAGTCTACTTCAATATCCCGTAAAAACTCAGAGGACCAGCTTCGATAAGTTTCAACAGTAATGGGTTAGGCGAAATACAACCATAAGATTGCTGAAATATTTGCAAGACTCCAACTATTCAACTACAGTCTCATCTTAGCTGGATTCAATGCCGATGTGGGCTCCCCAGATCAATCCCGTTGACAGGTGACTGCTGGCAGCACTGATTGATAGAACAAGCTGAGAGACAGGCGAAACGAATAACCCGCATGGTGTGGTGGTGAACGCATTACTCCCCGGAAAGGACAATAGCGCGTTCGTTCTCCACCGCAGACACCTGCGCTCCGGAGTTTTGCAAATATCTCAGCAAATTTGTGGTTGTATTTCGCTTAATACTCTACCATAAAAATTATAGAAGGCTTCTGTCTCCTCCCCCACATAAAAAGTAAACGTTAAGGATTTAGGCTTTTTCTATCCTCACACATAGCTTGAAGTAAAATCAGTTAATTGAATTACGATCGGCTTAGGCGAAATATAGTCGTAAGATTGGAAATCTCCTTCAGATTCACCAAAAACGGTAGGCACATGTGGTGACAGGAGCGGATAAACCTTGAAATGACTTTCTTCGAACTATGGTGAAAAAATCCTTCCAAACTAACGAGTTAGTTAAAAGGCAAATGTGTTGTGGTTCGTACGAAATTTCGGCTAGATGGCCTTTCAAGAGGGTATCGAATATCATCCTATTTTGCAAGATGTCGAGCTGTTTTGTGCGTAGATTTGCTGGAACGAATTTCGACTGTCGACAGCAGCGTTTTTGCCTACCCTCCCCATCTCTCCTCATTACATTAAGCCCCTCATTTCCATTCGTTCTTATGTATTTGATGACCTCTTCATCTGTAAGGACTTCAACAAGGTTGTAAATGCAACGTTTCTAGATCACAATCGCTAACGTTTTGGCAGATTTCGCATTTTTCAAATGATAAAGGCTGCACGTTCATGTGCAGCTTCTTCGATGAGATATCTTGACAGTCTTATGGAAAAATAGAGTACACGGATTTCAAGAAAGTCACAGAGAGGCAGGCGAAACGAGAAACCCGAATGGTGTGGTGGTGAACGCGTTAGCCCCGGAAACGGAAATGGCGCATTCGTTCCCTACCGCAGACAGCTGCGGTCCGGAGTTTTGCAAATATCTCAGTATCACTGAAGTTTTAGTTAACAGATTTGTACACACAAACTGTTTTTATCATCTAATTTCGAGAAAGAAAACCGTCCACATTGAGTTCACATGGGCTAAATAAAGTACCTTTCTCGGATGAAGAAATAGAAGTCTCGTCTACTTCTAAAGTTTTTTTTTTGAGTTTCTAGAGAAGATCCAAACGACCTCCACAGCTTCACCACTAAATCTATTACATTACTTCAGGTGAAAAGTCACAGCGTTAACCTCGCCGTCATCAAATTATTACCGTAACCCCGTTGTATTCTTACGCTCGCATGAGATTGTTAGATAGACTTTTATTTGCAACAGAAGCTTTGGAGTTATCGTGAAAGGTAGCTAGGTGAAATAGCAAAATGTCGATTTCCCGTTTTGTTTTTCAGCGACAGAAAGAACTTCCATTTCAATTAATCTCAATTGAGACTTACGTGTTCTGATTGTTCACTTAACACTCTGAACAATTTGTTAATCTTCTCAAATATAATCAAACAACCGTGCCTAAAATTCGTCATTGACAGAGACAAACGAGATTTGTAACGTTCATTTACGAAATGAAATCGATAGCAAGGCTTCCTGTTGCCATTCATTATTTCACTGCCAGCATTCTCTTCCTTGCAGGACCTTCTATGGATCGAACAACTAAGACGGACCCATGGAAAGCAATGAAGCTGCTAAAATGGTGAGTCATGAATTTGTGTAGTTATTACCGAAAGGTAGGCTAACAAACGGCTTAAATGATGGAGATATTCGATAAGTTTTCGTAAAGTATAGTGACGTCGAAGAATTCCACTACATGGGTGCTGTTCTGATGCGCTCTCTACAGAATACTAATGGATATTTCTTGCTCTTCGTTGACATACATGGAGTTTGTATCATTTGTTTCTATTTTACCCAGTTGGAGCAAATCTTTACAAACTCCTTCCAGTGGCCAGCAGTATTAATGGAAACACATTAAAACCTTTGTTTGAAAGAAGATGGCCTTCGCAAAAGCCGAAAAATTCGTCCTTTTCGTTTCTTCTGTGTAGTTGACTCCACTTCTTGATGTAGTTTTCTTTTTATATTGCGTCCCTCTTTTGCTTTCATTATTCCTGAAACGTAACCAAATGAAAGACTATTGCCTGGCTCTATTTCCTCTCACCTCTTAATGACAGGACTTAGCCGAATGCGGCATTCTTTCTTCACCGACGTTCTGACCGACCGCTTAGGCAATACAGCCGGCTTAATCTATAAGCTCACCTGGGTTTTTAATTTGCACCGCTCTATTCCTCTCACCATAAATTTTCCGTTTTTCGTAATAAATTACAAATAGCTAAATGAAAATGAATGAAGAAACTAATCAAGAAGAACGCCCATACACGTCGACGCCATCTACCGACCTTGTTTCTGCATATTTATTTCTACAAAACCCAACATCACATGTACCACATTGTGCAAAATCTAGCACTTTTCGCGTTAAGTTTCTTTCCTGTTAGTCCCTATCATGAAGGTCCTCGAGCTTTGTTGCGCATCAGTTTGGCTGCTGCTTGAGGATTTCTTCTTCTCTACGAATGTCGTTCGATGGTTGTCAAGTCCATTCCCCGAGTTCTGAGATAGCTCTGCGAAATGAGAGACTCAGTGAGACCTGAGCGGGGTTGAACCAGAAATCAGATAGGTTGTGAAAAATCTTAATAAGTGCTGCAGTCGATGAATAGAAGGGACTTTTTGGATTTAAATAGTACTGCCAATAAGGAGATAAATTATCCACAAATTAATAAAAAATGAGCGAATATGCATTTGTAGAGGCGAGGACATTCTAAGCTTAACAGCCTCCATAGCCGCGCTGCTCTAACCAGCCAAGGTACTCAGCAACAGTCTTCTCCATTGCGAGATTAGCGAAGTCATCCAAAGTTAGTTTTATTTTTTTGTAGATTGGGAGGTATGCAAACGGTCTTTTTCTCTCTGACTCCTTACAATGTTAATAGCGAGAAATTATTAAATAGAATACGAAAAAATCTAACGAAAGCTGTATGCTACAAAATAAACAGCCAAAAAGAAACTGCACGGAAGTCAGCGCGCGAAAATCAACCTGATACGTGGCTGCATTGAAATCAATGCGCATCGCTGCGGCTGCGTTTAGAAAAGTGGCAATGGAGTTCAGTACTGAAGTTATTGAGTCGCCTATGAGCGACTCTCTTACTTTAAAACGTAGATATCTTTTTTGATTAGCCCTTCGCGATAATTAATCTCTGAGGAGTGCGCTATGCATTCGACTCCATCGAGCATGGTTAGAGGCCTTTCAATGCATATCTGGCGAAGACAATAATTTGCGATGGCTCAGATTTATTCACTCAGTGCTAGTATCTTCCGTAGAAGACTGGTACTGATTCGCCTACCCTGGAAGAATGGAAGCTCTGGTGAGCTGGAGGTGATAGGTCAAACCGACGAGCGCTTGCGTATTGTAGGACGCCTCTACCCACAACACTACACAAACCACTATTCTTCTGACCAAATAGGTCAATTAGGTTTTTAAAAATCTTCATTGGGAATCTGTTACAAATCGACGTGTGTGTTTTCACACGAACGATTTGCTCCAGCTACAGCCAACTAATGAAAAATTCAAATAAGCGTTAAGCGATTACTGTTGAATATGCGATCAGGTTCCCACACCACGCCGGTAGGCGTGCGCTGAATTACTCAAGCAAGTATGATAATAGTACTTCATTAACGACGTAGAAAAACATGGAATTGTGGACAAAAAATCCTCGATGCTTGCGACTTTATGGGAATTAACAGCTTTGTGTCAGGATATCCAGCAAAGAGCTTCTTCAACTGACATTTTGATTTTCTGTGAAATGCTTTCTGTTATCCCCTCATTTGATCTGTATAGTTTTACAGATGAAACTATACTTTTTCATGTTTTCAAATTGCTGGGCTTACACGAGGTTGATAAACGTATTTATTTCGGCTAGCGCTAGTGTTTCAAAAAAATGGGTGCGTGTGGCGCAGTGGTTGGAGGCGCCACTGCGACACGCAAGTGGAGTCGATGCCCGCGCTCATGGTCAACCAAGTCCTCCATCCCTCCGGGGTCGGCAAATTGGTACCAGGCTTCTCTACGAGGGTAGCAGCACTAGCTCGATACATCGGTAGGCTACGCGAGTCATTGTAAAGGCTAGACATTCATTCAATCACCTCCAGTGATACTTAATGTAGTCGAATGCGTATCGCATCCATCAGGGATTGATCGACTCCGAGAGCTTCATCCTCTTTATCCTTTAGCGTTTCCACGTTTTCGCGTTCAGCAGAGCCGATGATCCGTCTCGATGGTCTACAGTTATTAGTCATCTAGATGTGACGTCTTTGTTGTCGTACCGAAACGGGATGTTCTTCAGTGAATGCCCCGCGAATGAGCCATGCTCATCCGGCGGTGCTCTTTTATAGAGAGCGGTTGTTGCTCCATATGACTATCTGTTGGTAGTTGTTTGTTTTTCAACGGACAATCCACCCTGGAGCAGTCGGTATTTTGTTAGGTAGCACAAAGCAGGCTTCTAAACTTCGAAACCAAACTTTCTTAAAAACTTTTCCGGTTCAAAATAGTTGAAAACATAAAACTAGGATAAAAAATGTCGCATAACAAGCAGGATAGAGGTTATATGGTAACCTCATCTAAGCTCAACAATCTGAACAATTATGTAGCACCACACTTATATTGATAAGAAAAAACGTTAACGTCAATTATACTTTACTGAAACCCACTGGACAGGTCACAGCCGAAACGCTTTAGTTCTTTGGGCTTTTTGGAGTCTTTTTTTCAGTCATCCAAGTGGTCCTTCACCATATGTCGTTTGACCTCCTGAAATTCTACCGTCTTATCAACGGTAGTCATTAATGGAACTAGCCGAGTTCGTATATGGGCTTTCATCTATCGTCTCTCTTCGCCATCGAAAAGTTGGAATCCTGGTTGATCAAAATTCTTCATTGAATACTGCGTTACTTACCGTTGACACTTGTGCCCACTTGCTGAATGGAGGAAATTTTGCTGCTTTCCCTCATGTTTACTACGACGTTGGCAACAGTTACTAATGATTGAAAAGACCGATATTCTACAAACTTTGGCATTAAAAGGATAAAGAAAGATGAAGCTGTCGGCGTTGATCAACCCATGAGGGATGCGCCATGCATTCGACTTCACTGAGGATCGTTTGGAGATGACTGAGTGCATATCTGGACTCTACAATGACTCGCGGTGGCCTACCGATGTATCAAGCCAGTGCTGCTATCCTCCCAGATAAGTCTGGTACCAATTTGCTCATCCTGGAGGGATAGAAGGCTTGGTGAGCCGTGGGCGCAGGGATCGATCATCCCATGTGTATTGCAGAACGCCTCCGACCACTGAGCCACAGGCGCTCTAACCCCGGCATTGCTAACTAATATATGTGCTTCTTACAGACTGGTTTTGTTGAGCGCTGAACAAGGGCAGTCTGTAAATAGAGAGAAAACTCTTATTTTACACAGTTTTTTGGTAGGATATCGTTTTACGAACGTAGTTGATTGTTTGACACCTCTTCAGGCCAACCGGTGTCGTCACCTACGTTCAAATTTATTTGAGCGGAGTTCAGAATTCAAGTCAACAGGACAAGACATTGAATAACTTCTTGCTCTATCACTTCATTCTGAAACGCTTTTACTCCAATATTACTATAATCGAAGAAATTCGACTTCACTGAAAGGAAATAGCCCGTACAACTCGTTCAAATGAGTTCAAGACCGTCTACTGCTTGCCGCCCGGCTTGTTAAAGTTTGGCGGCCGCAAGTGAACGAGAGCGTGAATGCGGGCTGTTAATTCTTCTGCATAATCTAGGACATCCATCCTCTCCTGCATTACTTTGCAGTTCGAGTTAATTAAACGGAAACTCTGATCGTGCGCTACTCGAAATTCATTATTTCAGTTGCCACCATGGGCCACTATTATCTATTCGTAGGCCTTTATATCGGAAAGAGTTCATCCAAAACATATCTTTGTTTGTTCTTCAATTTTTATTTAAATTTTTCAGGTTTTTTTAGTGCATTTAATCAATACGCATCAAAACTGCTTGAGAATAGGTTAATGTATAAGCAGTTCTTCATTTTGAAGTTGGACTTTTTGTTTTGTTTCACTGGTACAATTTCTTGGATCTGATAGCAAAGCAGAAAACTGCATAAAAGAGGAAGGCTTTTTAGAAGTCTGTAAAATACCGGTTATAAAATTGTCCAGTAGTTGGGCTGTGGAATTGAATTAAGGCTTAGTTTTGTAGATGCAAGGTTTTCTCACAGATCCGTTAACGTTTTCCTTATTGTTTCTGTCTTTCAACGTTTCTTCTCAGAAGAATTTTTTAAATTTTGTTTATGGTTTTTTTTGAAGCTCTGCGCAAACCCCACCACTCAAAGCTCCGCTTCGAACTTAAGTAGTTCCTTGGAAAGAAGTCCTTTTGCCAAACATATGGAAGTCATTTTTCAGTTACAGAACGGAATCAAGAAGCGTTGCATTGTTCACTAAGCTCATTAGACAGCAGGTTTTCCAATAAGGATGCAAAACTCTCGAATTTTAATATTTTTAATTATTACTGATACTGCTACCATTATTATTTGCGCCATACTCTTCAAGTACTTGTGTTTGGTTTCTTAACAATTTCTTGCTTCTGCTAATCATCGACTGTGCCCTTTCCGATTCCAATTGAGATAAGCTCTACATCGGAGTTGTTAGAAAAGCTGCCGCCTCGTGACTGTGAGGGGTTCCTGGGTGTCATGGTACGATGTACTGCAAAAGGATTCGTCCTCGAAGCAGGGCTTTCCAAGCTGAGAGCGAGTACGGCGTTTCCAACAGGGAGTCCTGCTAAGAGTAAACCAATATCCGGATCTACCACCGGCTGGGTATCAAAGCAGTCGCATGATGGCAACAAATCTCTCTCTGTTTCACAAGGGCGTCGACTGCTTGTAGTAGTGATGACTTAGAGGAGTCTTTGGTTAGACTGACCTTAGGACTTCAGAGAACCACAACGGCTGAAGCAGCAAAACTCCGAAAAAATAGAAATTGTGCTGGGGCAGACACAACCAGTGAAGGCGAGACATCCAATTGTCCGAGTATATCACTTTAGCTAGGGGAAGATAACAAAATTGACTGAAAGAGTAAGCAAAAAGTGAAAAATAAGAATAAATAAATGAAACAAGTGTAAAATAAATAAAAAATAAGTAAAGAGAAGTATGGTTTTTTATTTTTATTGAATTTAACCTGTTTGAGCTTAAAAATCAGGAACTCAGGAAAGGAAATCAGGAAAAATCAAGAAAATTAGGAAAATCAGGAACAGGAATTCCTACTGGAATTTTATCCAAATGTGACATCGTCTTATAGTCTTCCTTCATAGCTAAAACAAATAAAATATATGATGGTTTTTCCAATCTGAACGACAGACTTCGTTAACAGCTTCTCAGAAGTTTTTACCCAATGCGAAAATCCTGGATCACTCAGCTTAACGAAATGGCTTAAATAGCTTTCTTATTCCTGCGAATGTCTATTGATAGTTCCCAGGATCGACTTTCTCTTAACCTCGACATTGGAATATGAATGTGTCGTTTTCTTGTTCAGCAATCGCGAGGTTTTTAAACAGCGTACATTTACTTCCATAAAAACACAATACAATACAACGCTAGCTGACGTTTCGGCAGTATCGCCTTCTTCAGAGCCGCTTTTTCGTGACTTCCAATGAGGAAGTTTAGAACAGCTGATTATAGTCGCATGTGGTTGACGACTGCACCATCGCACATCACATCTATTGATAATTCTTACGAAGAACCGTCTCTTTTCCTTCTCAATATACAACCCTTGGGATACGGTAGTGATTGTCGCTACAAATGCAGCCAAAGACATGCCCTCATTAATGACATGATATTCTTGAGCCACCCGGAAAGAACTTGAGTCTCATCGCGGGAGATCTTTGTCTAGGGTAAACTAAAGCTGCTCATGGACCCTATTTCGCTTTTCCAACTTTCTTCGCTTTCAGTTCTGCTTAGTTTTTGAAATGGCTTATAGCATTTTCACGTGCTGATTCTGAGGAACTATTAAAGTCTCACTATTAAAGTCTCATATTGTATTTATATATATATATATACATTCTCGAAACGTCCTTTATCTGTGGAATGACTGGTTCTTAAAATAAAAGTCTTCATCAACTTGGCAATGCAGGCATTTCGTCTTCCAAATTTCTTGCTGAGTGCTTCAGTGAATAAACAACTAAGCGAACAGTTTTTACCTATTTATTTAGACAAGAGAGAAGTAGAACAGCCACCCGAGTTGTGTAGAAATCTATCTCATCACTGTGTTAACTAACTTGTATGATTTCGAATAGGCTTAAATAAGTATAGTATATTACGGACCAAATCGTTCGCTCCTTCGGATAACTCTGAGATATGGTAGTCCTTTTGAGATCGACGAAAACCTAAATGTGGATTTGGAGGCCATGGCAGAGCAATACGGTGCCGAAAGATTGAATGTGAAAAAAAGTGGCAATGAATTTGTTCTCGCCCAAGAATATTTCCGACATGGTTTAACATTAAGTCGGCTATGCATCATTCGGCCATGTTCCCTTTCTGAATTGAGTGATGTTTTTCCGCGGATCAAAGGATTTCGGGCACCAGCTGTGTTCGCTCATCTCTTCCCAGTGCTTTCAATAAAACTGATTGTCGGTGTTCTAGAGCCCATTGTACTTTTTGATTCATTGCTTTGCATCCAAGAATTCCATCTCTTGAATTATCGAGTCATGTTGAAAGAGTCGAGTCTTCCATTGTAACGGCTAGAAAACATTACATATTTTTAAAACTTTCATATTTTTGAAAGCTGGCCTAGCTTTAGCCTCGACACGAAAAGCCAATATCTTCTTTTATTGATGGACTTATAGGAGGTTGCTGCAAAAACTATAGACGAAGGGTCCGCATGGTGTGATGGCGAACGCGTTAGCTCACGGAGAGGGTAATAGCGTGCTCGATCCCACCGCAGACACCTGTGGTCCGGAGTTTTGCAAATGTCTCAGCATCATTATGGTTAGTACTTTGTCTTTCCTTGCGAGTTAACTTGATTCTGAAACGATGTGGACTGATTGGGAACAAACCTTATTGGCCTTGATGAAGTCTCTTTGCAATTTTGCGCTACAAAAGTCGATACCATTACTTCTAATCCTATTACCAAGAAATGTTTTCAACTATTAAAAGATTTCCGACGTAATTCTTCCAGCATAGCTGCTACAAGACCCAGAATTCGCATATTTAGGGCAGACCCAGATGGCGTTATTATTTTTGTTGACAATGGTTTCCTAGAAGAGAACCAGAGAAGGACTGGTGAGCATAACAGGAAAGGGAAATCTCGAAAAAGGCTTTCAAGGAAACTTTGCACCAGCATCGAAGGAAACGTAGTAAATGTTTGTTGGACCTTTACCACATAAATTACTGCGAAAATAAGAATGATATGCATAGGATTTTCGTCGTCGATATGTCTGTTAGTTCTATCTGGCTCAGTGCCTTTCGTGCGTTACACTGGCTTCCGGCACGGCTTTATTAATAGCATAGCTATTGTTATTATAATTGGGATTACTGTCATAACAGCCGATTAATCAGATCGTTATGTGGCCGATTGTCAGTCGTACCGCCGACGTCGTGTGGTGGTCGTCTCACATCTGTTGCTCGGCGATTATCGTCGTGATCATCGACACATGTCCAAAGTGGCGGCATTATTCTTTGTGATCAAAATTTATCGATGAGCCAGGCTTACGGTCACAGTGGTCATCACAGTGAACTGACTATTACTTTGATGAGAGTAGTTCGAGATAAAAGTACTCGATTTGCTCTATTCTAGTAATAGCGAACTGACATCCGCGAAGAGGCTGTTGTTCGTCGTAGGTGGGGTCGGATTTCCTGGCTAATAGTAAGTGGAAGTAGTCATTCAGCTATCAAAAAACATAACTGGAGATTTGGCGACCAACTGGTGACGATATTTTCATAATATTTGAACGAACGCCATTTAATTTCATCCTCTTCTATCTCATCGGAGTTTTTTCTTCCACGTAATATTACAAATACATTGTCGAAACAACGTCTGGGGTTTAAGTTCATTGTTTGGGGGCTTTCCGTTCTTTTCAAATGTCCTGTGAATAAGGATTTCATTCACATAATGCGCTATTCGTGGTTTCTTCTCAAAATTTGTCCAACTTTCCATTGCTGCCCTTAGTTGATGGATAATGGATGATAGATATCACCCATATTGGATGATGTCCATCTTTTTCTTAAAACCCACTTTTGTTAGCCTTCTGTTACAATAGCCAATAAATTTCATTATAATTGAGCTGACACGAGGTAGCGAGTAGAGGAGATTGAACCTCGTGTCAGCTCAAACTTTCAGAGTTTTTTATTCTCCAATTTTAGTTTTAGCGCCAATAGAATTCTACTAGGGCGTGTGTAGACTAGTGGTTAGAAGTGTCCAGCAGTCCAAAATTGGTCGTTGATTCAATTATGTGCCCATGGCTCACTAAGTTTTTATTTTTTCGGGATTAGCAGATTTGTGTCAGAATTGTCTGGAAGGATAGAAGTACTAATTTGGTGCATCGGTAGGCCACCGCAAGTCCGTTTATGTGTCAGGCGTGCGCTCAATCGTTCCTAACGATGCTTGATGAAATCGAATGCATGGCGTAGCGCTCAGTGATAGATGATCGCCAAGAGATTTTTTCTTAATCCTTACACTACTCCACTCACTATGTGGTTGATAATTTTAATTAAAAGATTTAGAGAAAAGGAAATGTGTCGTGTAAAAATAAGTAAAAATGAATGAGTGAAAATTGCTTTATTGTTTCGAGGTCAAACTGATTTCCAAACAACTTAGACGAGCCTCTTAATTTAATCGCTGACTTATCCGCTACTGCGACGTTCGCTTTTCTGGGCGTAGTTCAGCAGTCAACGATGTGAGGAGGATAGATAGCGCGGAAGTCACTAGCGTATCCCACAGAGACGCGGATTGGTGGCGGAAGCCGTGCTTTAAGGGTCGTGATTAGAATCATTTATGGGCGTTTAGGGTTATCGAGGGAATTTGAGTGGGCGTTCTACAACCACACAACTCGACCATTTCGTGCGATGCGATACAATCATCCTCGATCCTGACCGGAAATCGTCAGCTGCTCCGACCAAATCTTTAAAACAGTCTTCATCGGTTTATTTTCTAACCCGTATTCGTGAAATTCTCACCTCGAAAAATGCTTCGGTGCTGTAGTTCAGTAGAATATATTGAAAAACATGCTGACGTTCTTCCTTTTTTTGGTTCCATTCTTTTCCGTTCTCAATTATTTTTATTATCCTGTGAAATAGGTTAACACCTTCTGAATTCTCTTCATTAGCCGTAGTAACACTCCAATCAAACTATCAGCTGCAGCTATTAAACATCTGTACACAATAGTAGTGCTCTTCTTTTCTAAAGAAGAATGAGCTAGGTTTGCACTCTTGTTCTCATCGTAGCCCATTTTCCAGGAAGAGCTGACATAAATTATTTTCTTAAGGTAATAGCCATAAAGCTCAGTGAAATTGCCAGCGCTCTCTCGTAAGCGATGGCACTTCAACGGCAACTGTTTCGTGAAGGAATCGAGCGAAGAACAACGTCTTTTGGCCTCTAAGTCGTCTGCTCAAGGCTTCTATCACTTCAGGCGAATCTTATCGTAACAAGTCCTTGCGTTGAAATGCACTCTATCATTTATTCTTCGGTATTTTCGTTGTGAAATCAAATTATTATAGAGTTTGTCACAGTATAATTTCAACAGGACCACCTGACATGAGGAAATAGAAGAATGGATGTAAATCTCAACGTCTTGTTTCAATGCTAAAGAGTTAGCAACAAGTTCATTCTTCCGGCTGTCAAGATTTCCTCAAGATTTCTTTCGCCTCAAACTGCGCATTTCGGAATTCAGGTTTGTTTCAAGGATTCAAACATCTAGATGTAGAAGAAACAGTTAAAAGTTGATAGCCTGAAATCTGGGAACTGCGATTGCTTGCTAAGAGCGAATTTTTAGTTTTGGTTCCAATTGTGCAACGCATGTAGCAGGAAAGTAGTGAAGAACAGCATGTTCGTTAAACAGGAGATGATTGTTTACTTCTAATTTGCTTTATGTGTATGAAAGTTAGTGACGCTAGGAGAATTCCAATACTTATGGAGTATTTAGAGAACGTGCTGATTATAGTAACAATAGTTGCTTAGAAGGATGCTGCGCATAGCAGAGGCATGTGAAAGATACCAATAAACTAAATCAAATCCATAACATTCCAGATCTTCTGCTCCCTCATCGAAGTGGGACTATCGTTACCATTTCGTTGAATGGGGTACGTAACACCTCTTCCAGAATTCGTTACCTCTGCTCAGTCTAGTGCTACCATGCGTATCTAATTCGGTAATGGCATGAGTTGAGGCCGGCGTCGCCACCTTCCTGTATCCGGGCTAGAACCTCTTGTGCTAAGATTCTCGAGAAGTTCACCATAGATTCATTTATGACGCAATTAATTTCTTATGAAATCAGTCAAGCGTTCAACGGTTGTTTACTGACTGGTCCAGTAGCATCATATGAGCACATGTATATTGCTAAGCATCATTGTACACAAAGCACCAATTAGATGAGGATTAGACTCTCATAATTGCTACGTTGTCCGCACAACAGACTTGTTCATTTTTGCGTTCATTCCAGCCGTCCGTCAAAACAGAGTGCGGTAGCTGGAGCGAAAACGAATTGGTGAATAAGTGGATATGGAAAGCAAGGTATAAGTGAGAAATGGAGTTGTACATCAAGAATTTCGTCGAGAGTTCGAAGGTGGGAGGCCAAGATTTGAATGCCTGAATGCATCGCTAAAGATCAAATAGTTGATATCTAATGTGTCTGAAAAATGACTAAACCACTCCGCATAGGGAAAAAGTCAAGATGTAGTGGAAAATAGTTAATTCAAAAAATCTCAATAGAGAGGTGTTGGCGAATATTAAGCTGCGATATTTACAATGGATGAACGTTTATATCCAAAAAAGGTTGCCCAAGCTGGATAGTAGTTTGGCACTTTCATTTACAGGCGCCTCACAACGGTTTACCTCATCATGGCTGGGAGGTGTTCCTGGGTGTCGGGCTGCGATGTACTGCTGGAGGATTCATCCCCCTGGCAGGGTCTCCCAAGCTGAGAAGGAGTTCGGCGTTTTTATCAGGAAGCTTAGCTAAGAATAAACCAGTGCCTTGATCCACCACCGTCCTGTTATCAAAATCGCATGTTGAAAAATCTCCTAATCCACAAGGGCTACGACTGCCTGTAGTGGTGAAGACCCAAGGCTGACCTCAGTATTTCAGGGAACAGCAACGGTTTAACCAGCAAATCTCCGAAAAATGGAGATTATGCTAGGTCCCGCACAACAAGTGAGGACTGGCCGCTCAAGTGAAATATCAAGCATTTACAGGCGCAAGTGAGAGCATGTCTATACTACGATGTAGCTTGGTGGATTTTTGTGATCACTTTATTGCAGAAACAAAAAAGCGGGGTGGGACCAAAAACAAAATCCTCATCCTACTCTTCGAGCAAGCTCAATCCACTGAGCAAATCCAGTGTGAAACTAGAAACAGCTTGGTGTTTACTGGCACTCTTCCTAAGTTACACGATCATTAATACCATTTCAAGTGGTATAGGTGATTGAATAGACTTCTCTGAGTGTTATCCGTAGAAAAAAAAATCCCAAAATCTTCCCTTTATAGTTTGGCGCATTGCGGTGTCTCCAGGAACAACTGCAATTGGTTTATTTGACGATGACATGCTGCTTGTTTGGTTTATGCGATTCTACCTGTATGTGCAGTTTTCTTTTGCCGCCTCATTAACTGACTGTAAAATCCCGTGCCGTCTCAGATTGATACGACATCGGAGTTGTAAAACTCTGTTCTTCAGATAGAATTGCATCCTATTTATCAGTCATGTTCTGCCCCTTTCCATAAATGTTTTCTATGAAAATATCTGAAAAGCAGTTAATCAAAGAAAAGTTTTTTATTGTGACTGAATGTACTCCACAACTCTTACTTGAGATGGACTGAGATTTAGTTAGCTCAGAGCGAATCACCAGAGTTCGGAGGACAACGGTCGCCCATATTTTTCTCCTTTTTTGCTGTACGATGCTGATGTAACAAGCAAGTCCTGATACAATACACTATTTAGATTTGATTTGTTCCTCAATCTCTTTTGTTAGTAGTTTTCAATTTACGAGTAGTCTGCTTTTACTTACTTGAGATTGCCGAAATGATTTATGTCAGCTTGCGAATGTACTGGACTGGTTGCTTTCACTATGATCGAATAACTTAACCCCGAGTCTTATTTCTCTTTTTCTTTCCTTTCTTTTAAAGTGTTTAATAGTTTACTTCTTTTTCTACTTTGTCCAGATTTCGAGCTGGAAACCACCAGAACTATCCTAACTGTCGTCAATTCTTTCATTGATAAATGCCTAGATTAGTTTTTAGGAAAATTCTTTTTCTATGAAAAGCTTGTTCTTTCTGCTTTGATCTATTTCAGTTACGTCAAAAAGTTAAACATCAATAGGTGGAATATTTAAAAAGTCTTTATATCTTTACCTTGCAGCATTCCAAAGAACGACTTTCAATTTTCGGTTCACAATCTTAACGAGCAATCCTGCCGATGAATAAATGAGTCCCTGCCGTTCTGCAAAGCGCGAAGTTCACAAAGATGCTAACTGTTTTAAAATGAGCGAGTTGATATCTCTTCTCAGCTTATTAAGAACTTAATAATCTCCGCCTAGTCTCAGCTCGACCTTTACTGAGTTCTAGTGTCCTGATTTCCTTTCGTTTCGTGCTCTCTTCCAGTCACATCGTTTCTCATCCTTATGGACATAAGGAAGCCAATAAGCACTTAGCTTGGATAATTACATGACTTTGTCTTTTCTTGGCATGAGGGCCGATGGCTTGGCTATCCCAATGCATGGAATGTCTCCCTTCTGGCTTGCGCAATCCGCCTTCGCATTTAGCCCAGCATTGCCAGCAATTAATCCCAGCTAACAATGATGAATTGTCTCTCGTGTCCACTCGAATTCTGTTTCATAGTGACCTTCTGGCTCTCTATTCACTAACGAAATCCATTTTTTGTTTTCGTTCCTTACGAACACTCACATCTTTTTCTATTCTGATTACCTTCATCTGTGTCTCAAGCATAGCTTGTTCGTTACGCTTACAGCTTTACGACTGTGGGCCACGAACTTTCAGAGCAAGAGCTCCAACCCGTCATAAGCAAAAAAATTATTTTTTAGAAAGTATTTGAGTAATTTGGCAAGTCCACGGGGAAAATACAACACTTTTGTTGCAAAGAAACGCTTTGCAATTCCCTACTCAAAGAAAAAAGTTTTTCTTCGGTCATAAAGAGCACTGCTTTGCGCAAGCCATTTGTTTCGTTACACTTCAACAAATCACTCCGAAACCTCATCGTTACATGGACAGAGTTGTGAGTTTAAAAAAACTGGCGTAATGCTTTGAACCACCCGGTTATCGTGGTAGGCGTGTATAAGTGCTGCCACTGCTAGCATCCACATGTTTGACATCCCTGAAGCGGGAGCTTTTTACACACAGACCTGAAGCCGCATAATAGATGGAGTTGGAAAATTGCGTAAAAAGAACAACTAGGTGCAATTTGTTCAGCCGTGCCGTCGTATGTCACGCACTCATAAGTTCAGTGAGCGTGGCCAGTAAAAGCCTGTAAAAAAGAAAAAAGGTGTATGAAGCTCCCATCAAAACTTTCGAGAAACATCTAGACAGCCTCTGCTTCAAATTATATGTTGAGTACTTTTGACCTCTTTCCTACAGTAGAAGATTTTATCTTTTTGAATATCTAGAGCTGTAACCATGTAGCGGTCACCTGTAGCGCAGTACCCCGCAGTAGACAGAAAGTTGACGGTTCGATCCGCGTGAGTTCAAACTGACTCCTCTGTGCCTTCGCAAGGCAAACTGATAGTACATATAAGAGAGCAAAAACATACATATAATATATAAAAAGTAAATGAAAGTGCTGATGTCAGATATCGATGTGTAACCGCAAATATGGACTTATTACGGATCCAACCAGAACTACATTGTTGCGAATGGCGTGGAAAGCATCACGCATCTCTAACTTACAGAACCATATCAAAGCTCTATCTTCTATTTTTTGTGCTAAGATAAAATACAAACGCAGGAAACAATTGTCACAGAAAAAGCAAAAGGCAGTGTAGTTCTAAATGTAGGTACACCGAGGTTTTTTCTCAATCCATCTTCTATTAGATTTTCATCTGTTACCGTTTAAAAACCGGAGGAAAAAAGAGAGGCAGGCATCTTCTGGAAAAGGCATCAGTTTATTCGTCGTAGATTTCTTTACACGCTGTTTCTTTATAAGACCCAATTTAACAGAAGAACTAGAAAATGGGCGCGTGTGGTGCAGCGGTCGGGCGAGCCCTGCAATACACATGGAATCGAGTCCCGTACACAACGCTCACCAATCCCTCCATCCTTCCAGAATCGGCAAATTGGTATTAGGCTTGTCTGGGAGGATATCAGCACTGGCTTGATACATCGGTAGGCCACCGCGAGTTATTGTAAGAGCCACATATGCATACAACCACTTCCAACGATGCTTAATGAAATCAAATGGATGGCGCATTCCTCAGGGACTGATCAAAGTCGAGAGATTAGCTTTTTAACTAAAAATTTTTTTTGATTAACTGATGCTTTTTACACCATACATCTTTTCCAAAAACTTTTCAAGACTGTTGAAAGTCACGTGAAAAAATGTCTTTGTAAGGTGAAAAAAAACATTTTCAGGCTGGTTTATTTTATTACTTGGCTTCAATAAAAGAGAATAAAGTATTGCGTTAAGTACAGTCTGCAAAAACAATCACTTTCTTTACAGCATTTGTTAGTTACAGTCTGACATCGGTCGCTGGTGTTACATGAAGGTATCTGAACCGTTTGCAATATAATTCAAATAACACGCTCACTGTTTTGGTTCGGTTCGGTGAGGTATCGTATTCCACGCTTCACTAGCTTCTCTTTGTTTGCACATTATTTGTTCGGCCCGATGGCCAGTCATTCACTCATTATGCATACCGTATATGATGATGTGCAGAATACCTCGTTGTAGTTTTTCGCCTTTTTGGTTGAGTTCACGCTTGAGCTGTCATCTACCGGAGTTTTTGGGTGCACAAGCAGTTACCTGTTTGTGATAAATAAGTGAAGGTCAGAGACCCATCGAGGAAGAAAACCTCTCCCATCGCTGATATCCAGCACGTCCACATCGCTGAATCGCGTTCGTAATCCCATTCAACTATTATTACCGCTGTAACACTGGTTGTGGGTGTTACGGGAATGGTTTTTTTTCAAAAAACAAACGCTGGTAGACGAATCAGGAAATAGTGAAGAGAACAGTAAGTGAGTTATTTGAACAAAAATACATGAAGGTCCTTGATATGTACTTATCATAGGACACATAGGGCATACATAGGGCAATTTAGGGATAGTAGGGGACCGTCAAGCAGATGGATAACTGAGCTTCCGTTAGCCTGTCATTATAAGCGAATCCTATCGAGCGGAATACTTTTTTGCTATGACATCGAAAGTAAATATATTTAGCAAAAAAGTTTTTTAGCAAAGTACAAATGAAGTGGAATACCAATTGTGGGGCTCATAAGAATGCAAATTTGAGTGAGAAATACTGGGATATAAGCGAAGGTATGCAGGGGATTCCAATGTCAATTACTACAAACTGCTGTGAGCGATGGTGGGTTCTCGAAATGTATCAACTTTATTGATTGGAAATTGTGAATAACGAATATATCAGAAGAAGTATGCCGTTCTGCGTTGGTCAACCCCTTAGAGATGCGCCATGAGCCGCCGACTCCATTGAGAACCGCAGAGATAACTGGACTCATACTCGACCAAGACAATGACTTTCTGGGGCCTATCAATGTGAAACATTAAGATTTTTATTCTCGCAGATAGGTTTGATACCAATTTGCAGACCCTAATTAGGGGTAGCGGCTTGGTTAGCGCTGGCCACTGAACCAACTACAATTACTAGTGAATTGCAGGGACCTTCAACTACTTTCTATGATTTCCGAATTCGCCAATGGTTTAGTGCTTTGTATAAAAGTAAAAACCAGTGATCAGAGAAAAAAATTCGTTTTAATGTAACGCTATTCATGTGAATAAATCATGATAACTCCTAGCTTTTTTCGACATTCATCGCCGCAATGATCCAGTTCTCAAGATCGTTTGCCTAGGAATGGCCGTTGTTATTACTTCGACCAGCCGGAGTTGTACAGTGAGTGCTCGGCACGATTTAGTGTTTCCCCGTTGAGCAGTCATCGTTTTAGCGCATATGGTTTCATCCGAGGCCGAACTTATAACCCAGTGTTCCATCTCTGCTAAACAGGATTTATCGCCATCGTAGAAGTGGCAAATATAATTGATTATCGTCAAATGGAACGACAGAAATCCACGTTTTCCAAGTCATTTTTGAAATATCTCCTTAGTAGACAAGAATACTGTATCGTTTCCACGAGTTCTCCTCGATGTTGTTTAAAATCCTACATTCCTGCTTCTGATTTCCTCCTATCATGACCATGTCAAAATGTTAGATTTTGCTTGAGAATCATGCAGAGAGCGAAAGCTATTGTCGATAGACGTTATTCTAAGCTCTATGACTCCTAACTATTCTCGAAATGTCATTTAACCACCTATCTACGGTTATGGGTCGTTCCGTGTTTACGTCTTGACTAAGTGATCACGTCTGACAGTCTTTGTAAATACCAAATTATTATTGTACACCTTCAAAAAAGAGTGCAGATTAAGAGAACAAACAGAATAAGTCCTTACCTTCTAAGGGCTAGACGTCGATTCCACTGCATTTTGTCACAGTGGAGTGTCGTGTCCTTCCCATTTAGGCCATGGACCAGCTGGTCTCGCTGCCTTCCCGCTGAGTGGCAAACAATAAGCGCCCGCCAACTTTATGAAAAACATCCATGAATCCGTGCTACCGATATCTCTTCCTCGTTATGAAACGATTTACTACGAATAACTTATTGATTGAAGTCAAAAGAACTTTGTACTGAATGGTTTTTGAAGACTGCTGAATATCAAATGCGGTTCGAGGCCGTTCTGCTTCTGACATAAAACCAATCAATCAAGCGACGAGCATTCAGTAGTGCATAACTTTTTCAATTCGTTTCAATGCAGTACTGAGTCTACGGCAATAATATCGTATTCTAGCAATTCAACGAAGCCTTCTGTTAAAGCAGTTTAGAAAAGCTCTCTAGTAAGCTTGTAAATACAACTACGGATCCTCCATTTACTTTATTGAACTGTTCAGAACCATTCCTTCTTAAACCCTATCCTTCTCCTCTCTCATTCTTTAATACTGCTTCATCATTTTGGGGTTTTGTTATTGGTTTCCATGATTGATCTCTACTAATCTTATGTGGGGACGATTCCTTCCACTACGCTGGCGAAGTTCATCGTCAGACACGCAAGGCGTAAGCGAAGTTCTGACGTTGTTCATTGTTCGCTTCCGTCCAAACATAACCTCTTTTTGTGTGTCATTGACACCTCCATTCAACCTTTTTGTTTGTCAAGGACTATCGCATTTCCATATTATGCTTCCGATCCTATAGAATGCAGATATTCTTCATCACATTTAAGCTGACTACTCGTATGTCTAACAAGATTATTCTGAACTTCATCTTAAACAACAAGCTCAGTACATTTTTATCGCTTTGTTTCGGTCATTGCTATTTTGCCCCGAGATATTCTACACATTGTAGAGCATCACTGTCAGCTTAACCATTAGATCCTAAGACATTTAAACTAAAACGTTCTCAGGTTTACTTCACAAAGTGTTGTTTTACTTGTCACTCAATGAGGGTTTTTCACAATCACACTAGAGTTTATCACGTAAATGACAAGAAATCACGACAGTGATGGCTTACCAATTGCTGTTACTCGATCTTCTGCACGTGCTGTCTAATCCACTTAAGCTCCTCATAATTTTTGTAACAGTTAATTTTTTTATTATTGGCTGTCTTCTTGTTCATGAGAGGAAGTAAAATCGGTTTTTGACACTGGTGACCTTGTCAAAGGGCTAGCCATGGGCCGCACATTATGATTCGGCACTTCACAAAATACGGCAAAGCGTTGACGGAGGTGAAAGTGAAGCAGCTTACGGATTGAATTGAGGACGTTCTCAACTTCATATCAAGAAATGGTGACGGTTGGAAATATGAAGCATATACGAACACATGGAAATCGATGAAATCTTTAAGGAGAAAGAAGTAGAATCGTTAACAAATTGCAATATATGAGGGAATCCTAACCTTAAACATCGCGAACGAAAACGAATATTCAAATTTGGAACGGAAAATGAAATGTTACAAGCGCGTACAAGCTGCTGAAAAGGTTTCGAACCCTGAGGTCATCTGTCGCGAGCAGAATTTAGCCATCGGAAACCGTGCCTATGCGTTCTCACGTATCTCGTTCTATTGCCCTCTTACATTCCTATCACATTGATGAATATCACTACTTTACAAAAAAAAAGAGATAGACATAAGGCGAATCCCTGATGAATGCGCCATTCATTCGACTTCGTCAAGCATCGTGAAGATTACCGAATTCGTACGTAGTCTGTGCCCTTGCAATGAAGAACTGATGTATAATATTAAGTGCCCAGAGATACAAGTCTGCTGTCATTCCCCCGAAGCAAGGGAGATGGAGGACTTCGTTATCCGAAGGCGTGGGGCCGAACAACGGGCTACGCGTGCATTGCTGATCATCTCTGAGCGCGCGCTACGCAACGTAGTTTTCGTTATTAACAATGGAATTATATGGTTCCGTTTACTTCAATAATGATTTTAACCATTGATATGAACTGCAACCGAGTAGCTCAACTTCAAGTTATTTCCCTAATAAACTTTCTAATTTAAGGTCTTCCTTTTCGCTAGAGGGTTCGTTTCTTATCCCAACATTATGGAAAGGATGTTTTCGTGCAATCATCGTTTCTCATTATTCCCATTATTATAGTACACCTAACCTGATTCAGCATAAGTTAATTCGGAATGAATCATTAATTTTCTAAAAAAAAGTGGGGAGAAGCGGAAAATTGTATAGTTGTACTCGTTCAACGACGTTTTCCGAGCATAACGGCGGCGACAAGAATGCAAACTGCCGTTTAGTGGAAAACATGCGCAATTACGTGCGGCGTTTTGCGTTTTACGCAAAGCGCGGCACGGTTGCAGCACTTCACTACAGTAATGCAGGCCGTCCTCCAAATACCGTAGCTTTCTGAAGGAACGCTTTGCTCTATCGTGTTAATATTATTCTTCTAAAGTCGCTTTATCGACATAATATAATTGAACCAAAATTTCTGCATTTTTTAATCCCTGTTGCCAATTTTCTCTATGTTACCTTTTATTTTCTCTATGCTACCTTTTATTATTTCTTGGAAATAAATTTTTGCATCGCCCTGGAACCGTGTCCTGACTTATCACGGTAACTGCAGTCATTTTAGAATAACTGGAATCGCAAGAAAACTTCCTTCGTTCTCCGATCACAAAAACTGGAAAGTGCCTGAGGTGACAGACAAAGGACGCCTTAGCATGACAATCATGGTTTTCTAGGAAAATTAGGCTAAACCAGAATTCAAAGACATTCATGAATATGACGAGAGCTTGATGGTGAAATCGAATCCACACGCTACTGCAACAACGTTTATGGATATCGGTCGCAAGGCAACGAAGCCAGCGAAAAAAGTACTGAACATGACATTTTTCCATTCTTTCTTTAATCTCTAAACCACTAAAGAACGATTTCTATTTTTAAACTATAATTTAGAAAAATATTACAAATTAGTTTGACGTTCTTTAAACTTAAACTTGATCCCTAATTGTCAAAAATTTCGTTTTTGAAACGACAAAGTCCCTTTACGAAGCCTTAAGTTTCCTCATTGAGCATCAGCAGGTGATTTTATCACAATATAGTGAAATAATATATAAAATTAGTGCAGTTTAAAAAAGAATTTTTAACTCTTTAGTAATGTTACAGTGCTTTCCGTCATTTTTATAATTGTGGGCGAGGCGAAGAACTCGTCTGCAGTTCTTGTTGCCACGCCCACACTGGGCGTCCCACCCATCTACAACATCGTCGGCTGTGCGCAGCAATCTGTAGATCCCTTAGGGAGCAAGTCATTCAATGCTAATGAAAGATGCATTGCTATAGATAGCGAGATGAATTTCGCCGAGATAAGCATCTGATGCTCAATCTTAGGAAATCGTTCCCCGAATGGAGGACTGATAGAGATGGATTCTTGCTAACTATCGAGCTTCGTTTGATTAATGGATTCACGTCACTATAAGTGGCACCAGTTCTTCTCTGCTTTTTGGGCGGTTGTTCAGTACTGTTTTCTAAAGGTAAATATTCTTTATATTTATTCAATTAAATTTCAATTTTAGGGAGCTAAAAAGATCTAGAGGCGCGAAGTAGAGATTTGTTATGATTTTCCTCACAGATTCAGTGTGATGAGAAATGATGTAGGAAATATTAACATGTCAGCCGTCCTTCGGTTATTCATTCATCTTCATAGCTCATCTGGAATCTTATGAGTATTTCGAATTCATTTTTTGCCTAACATCAACCATTATGAAGATTGCAGTATGTCAATCATGCATTGTTCAAGCGGAAAGCGAAGATCCGCGTTATAGCCCATTTCAAGAGTCCTTGTGTCCCATCGTCCTTATTGTACGCCTGCAATAGATCCATGGCATTCATTTCCATCTAGAGTTCTTACTTAAAACAATTTTGATTGAACAGTACTCGATATTCTTGTTGGGCAAATACACAGTTTTACTTAATTCTTTATTCAATTAAAGCTGACGTTTCGGCGCTATCGCCTTCTTCAGAGCCTGGAAGGGTATATTGCCGGGCAATTTACTTGACTAAACGCTTCAGTAACACAAACAGAGAGATGAAAATTTAAATAGCAATCACACGTTCAACAGTCTCTCGAGAAACCACCGTTTTTTACGTGCCTTCCACTGAGAAAGAAAGGAGCAGCTGATTAAAGTCGCATATGGTTCACAACTGCGCCACACCACATCAAGAATCGAAGTGAAGGTACGGGGCCAGATCACTTGTGATCTCTGGGCATTCCTGGCTACTGTTCATTCTAGGATTCTTGGTATTTAACCAAAAAACCTCAAGCTCGCCGGTGTTTGTTCATCGGCGAGGTTAATAGAAAGTCGGTCGTGGGAACTATAGTTTTGATGATTTTAAAACCTTTAGCCGCTATAGCTGAGACTTTTTGCAAGTTTTTTAAAAATGTTTTTTTTAACATTGTGGATTAAGGTTTTGGGAAAGGGCCGTTACAGTTGCTTTCGTCTCGGCTTTTGAATTCAACTCTTTCCTGCTTATTATGCTTTTTCTCAAAATTTTTTTCTTGCAGATCCGACCTTAACGACTTCCTAAATTTTTTAGTCGAGCCAAATTTTTATCGAAAAGTTTTGTTGGTCTAGTCGTTCGGTGCTTTCGCCTTCTTCAGAGCGGCAACGATCCATGTGGGTGATGCAGTGAAGCACCACTCTAACTAAAACCATAACTTTAATTTTCACCTATTTGTATGCCGACTAGAAAGACGAATAGAAGCTGTTGTTATCGCCTTCTAAGGGCCTCCAGCGGAAGAACTCTTCACACAGGACTTCTTTCTAGTCCAATAGATTTGTGATCACAACGTTGCTGAGATAACAATGTTTAACCTTTTGTTTTCTGCCTTCTATAATTTTCATGGCAGGTTACTAAGCGAAATACAACCACAACGTTGCTGAGATATTTGCAAAACTCTGGACCGCAGGTGTCTATGGTGAGGAACGAACCCGCTATTATCCTTTCCGGGGAGTAACGGGTTCACCACCACACCANTTTTGTTTTCTGCCTTCTATAATTTTCATGGCAGGTTACTAAGCGAAATACAACCACAACGTTGCTGAGATATTTGCAAAACTCTGGACCGCAGGTGTCTATGGTGGGGAACGAACGCGCTATTATCCTTTCCGGGGAGTAACGCGTTCACCACCACACCATGCGGGTCCTTTGTTTCGCACGTCTCTCAGCTATTTTTAGATTATAGCGGATAATTGTGGGCTCCTTCGGGGTCGGGGAAATGGGGCCCATTTTTTCCACTTCCAGCTGAGAGACAGGCGAAACAAAGGACCCGCATGGTGTGGTGGTGAACCCGTTACTCCCCGGAAAGGATAATAGCGGGTTCGTTCCTCACCATAGACACCTGCGGTCCAGAGTTTTGCAAATATCTCAGCAACGTTGTGGTTGTATTTCGCTTAGTAGCCTGCCATGAAAATTATAGAAGGCAGAAAACAAAACGTTAAAGATTTGTGATCGTTTTGTGATTTTCTCTTAGAAATCACGACTATCTTTTTTTTGTGGCCGATTTCTATTCGATTGTTGTGCATGAAATATTTTTTTGAACTATGAATGGTTCTTTCTCTTCGTTCTGGTGTTTCCTTTGTTCATGTTACTTTTTCTTCCAATCCTCTGTGGTGGTTTCGAGTTGTAGGCAAACCCTCTTTTCCCTGTTATGAAGAGAATGAACCTGCCACATTTTATGATAGCTTGCATTTTTCCTCGATGTTTGTTTTCTGCATCTTTTCTGCCGTGGTTTTGAATCGAAGAACAGTCACGTCTTCTTTGCGACAAAAGAGGTTCAGCCTTGACAAATTGAATATGTGCTGTAGTTGTCTTCTCTATCACTCTACATCTCTGGAATGTTACTACTAATGCAAATCTTTTCAGAATGTCTAATAACGAGATTTGCAAATCACCGTATTGTTCACTGACCTGATGTCCTATCGAGTGACCTTGAGATGCCTGTCGGTATCTCTGCTGGTGGTGGTGATTGTGGTAGTGGTGTTGTAGGGCAATTTGTCCACCACAGCGATCCTATTTACCTAAGCCGGGAAGGCCTTGAGATCATTTCGTTGCTGCTGTACTGGTAACCATCCGTAAATCTGATATGCGAATTACTGGGGTGATTGTTATTGCAAGTCGTCGACACCTAGCAGATAAGATTTCAGTAACCGTTTTCAGTGTTTGCTATAGCCACCTCTTTCCACAATAACAGCAAAGTAGTAGAAAGAAATGAAGTGATAACAAGAAGTCCACTCACATTTTCCCAAATGCCTAATATTGTTTACGTGTAATATCTGTACACATCATTCATAATTCTTTTGCATTAAAGGAAAAAGCGCTTGGTGTTGATCAATTCCCTCAGGGAAGTGCCATGAACTGGAAGCCATTAAGTATCGTAGGAGCGACTGAACACATGTCTGTGTTTTACAATAACTTTTAATGCCAATTCACTAACCCTGGAGGGATGGAGGACCTGGTTATCCCTAGGGGCAAAATCGAACCTACGGCCGTGTTGTCTTAAGGAACACTGAGCATGATTTTTTCGAGCTTTCAACTATTCATTTAATATAAATGCAATGTCTTTAATTTATAAGCTATTATTGGCTATTATAAGTAATAGTGCTGCTTCCAAGTTGAAATCTGAAGAATTTTCATTCACCGAATTTTTCATTTTTCTTGGAGTTTCCGGAAATTTTTCCCAAAACTGGGAAGCTGATAGAATCCTAAATACTATGGGTGCGATTCGGCATGACATAATGGACTTTGTGGTTCGCCTGGACAATAGCTACAGGGATTGTATAAACAGAGCCAACGTAATCTCATTAAGAACAATTAAGAAGTATGGAAAAAGTGCTTAGTTTTGTTCTATGTGGGAGGGTGGTCTATCATTAATTTCGAAGCTAATCCTGTAACCCTGGTTTATGTTGTTCGTAATCCTCGTAAATAACAGCATTTGCCCATTGTCTCAGACGGCTCGTAAACTCCTCGTATTTTTTTGCTAGGTAAGTCTTCCTTACCAATGTAGGGTAACCGCCTTGTATGAGGTTTCCTTAACTTTTCAAATCTTCTTGAGCAATCATTTTCAATAACAAGTTTTGAAAAACCTAAATGGCAAAAATATAGAAAACTGGTCCTTTCGCAAAATTCCAGCGTGTTTCTGAAGCCTTTCACAACGTTTCATTCCTTTCTTCCATGTTCCTCACAAGACAGATGAAAGTGCTATCGTAGAAATGTACTCAGTCCTCATCTAGTTCAGAATTTAGTACCATGTCGCTATTCATTTTGACACTTTAGCTGGATACCACTCTTCGTCACATCTATAGTGCCATTAGGAGGGAATTTTCTCACACTTCTTGGCACTCTCAGCTTATGAAGAACTGGTGTGTGCATGTGATTGACGCCTTTCAATGTTGCCGAGGCAATTTTGTCACTCAAACAAGCTCTACATCAACAGATAGGCCTCAAAGCTGACCATCGACGACGCCCAGAAGCTCTTTAGTTTTTGTTTTCGTGCCAATCCGACACTAACGAAACGAAACAAAAAAACAATATCGTACCTTGTCACGAAAAAAAAGAGAATAAGCTAAGTTAAAGTTGGAACATTGTTATTTCAATTGCAGCTCAATTGGGTTTAGTTCCAATTTGTGCTCCTCAGATCATTGTCGTCAGCGGATGATTGTTAATACACCGTTAGGATGAAAAAAACGGCGAAGAGAAAAGCAAAAGAAGAGCCTTAGTTGGTGCAGTGGATAATATATAAGTCCGTGGAAAGGGTAATCGCGGGCTCGTCGCTCAGCCGAGGTTTCGTGTCTTGCTCATTTCTCAGCATCCTTACGGTTGCGTTTCACATTGCATCCTGTCATGAAGAAGAAAGAATAGGCAGTAAATAAAAGTTAGAACAAAGCAACGAAGGCACTTTTAGAAATATTTTTTGAAAGAAGAGCGAAATAATGCGCAAGTCATTCCGAATTCGTCCATTGCTTATTCATTGCTCAGAGGTCTGTTAACTATAATATTCTGCAAGCACTTTTTTCTGCACGATGGTTTCTATTCGCTATGGAGTTACGAAACGGATGATTGCAGTGAGATCAGCACTTTTCTGAGATTACGATGCCTTTGTTTTCTATTCTTGTGTTTAGTGCCTCCACGATTCTTTGTGATTCATGAAGAATGATCGTTTTAGTGTTTAAGTCGCTCATACCTTTCTAATAGCAATTCTTTATTACAATGAAATATTACGGGCACGTGTAGCGCGGCGGCTACAGGTGCACTCAGAGAGTATCCTCGTCCATGTAACACTGTGCTGCCGGTCTCCATCAAATAACTGGAAGACGTACGAAGAACTAAATGGCTCTAAAGAAGGCAGAACCGCCGGGTCGTCAGCTATTGTGTGTTGACAAGCACTTAATAACAACCTCATGTTTGCCTCTCAAGGAAAAACATTTAATTACTGATCAATGCTGAGGTTAAATATCAGTAGTTCTAGTGATATAACAAAACTTGGTCTAAACGGATGAAGAAGTGAGATAAGATGACACTTCACAGAAAATGTCTATGAATTACTGACTTTCTGTAAATCTCTGTCACCGTAGGAAAAACAGTTCCATTCTCAAAGTGAAAATCTGACTTTGATCTCTAGTTCATTTTTTTATGGTCAGAACGATTTCTCTGTGATTCGACGGCGGAAATTCGATCAATAAGATGTGAAGGGATTTCTAATTATTGAGATGGAACGACGACCGTCATTTCATCGCCTGCCAACATCTGGGATTTAACGCCAGAATTGATGTCGTTCACGTCGTCGAAAGAAAACGAGAAAAAAACCACTAGTGCGGAAAAAACACCATAGCCATGTCGTAATGGTCTAAATGAGGTTGTTGGTAGTCGGAAATGACTTACTCACTCGGATGGGGCAACATTTTTCATGGAAAATGTTTTTCTGGATGGGGGATGGGATGGCATAAGTCTTTTCACCGCTAGGCACTTTTTATTATGACTCTATCTGTTACTTTTTCGCTTTTTCTGCTTTTTTTCCATTACTGCTCTTAAAGGAAACGACATAACTTGAAGGAATTGAACGGCGACAGTTCTCTTGCAGTTTTTATTCTTCTATTCGACCTCATAAAGGCCCGTGAAACCATGAGGTCTCTATTAGTCTTTGCAATCATTGCTATTTTTCTTCATTCGTTGTCAAGGAAACTAATGTTTTTATCTAATGCTGTGGAGGAAATATTCGAAAGTTTTGAGACGACTTAAATCTTAGTGAAGAAATTTTGGGACATCGTAAATGATTTCTTTATTCCTTCTCCCTGTCTCTCACATCATCCTGTAAGAGAGCACCTATTTGCTTAAATGTTCAGGAACAATGCTTTTAAAATGAAGTAATATTACCACAACGTTGCTGAGATATTTGCAAAACTCTGGATCGCAGGTGTCTATGGTGGGAAACGAACGCGCTATTGTCTTTTCCGGGGAGTAACGCGTTCACCACCACACCATGCGGGTCCTTCGTTTCGCCTGTCTCTCAGCTATTTCTATTGATCTTTGCCGCAGCAATCACCCGTCAGCGGGATTGATTATAATAGGCAGAAAATAAAAAGGTATAACATTGTGAAGTAATATTATTAGCATCAGCTACTTTATGAGGATTCGTGAAAACCATATTAAATCAACTTAATAGAAAAAACTTGGCAGAATTTATTGGAAGTGAAGTTCTGCAGCGTATAGACAAATGAGATTCCAGTGGGCAAAAACAGAAAGTGATGAGAGGTTTGTGAATCTTTCTATTATTCCTTTTTTGATGGCAAAGCAGTCTTCGTGAGAAACGGCTACGGAACTTTCAAACGTTACTCGAATCATCAAAAACGTTCATTTCTAATGAATGATCAAAGGATTGCAGTCAAAGCCAATAAGAGGTTGAGTTGAAGCTTCTCAGAATTTTCATCAAAACTGAAATCCGCTCGTGGTGACATGTCGGATCACAGAGCGATAATTTAGGTAATTTCGTTCCTGATGCTTTTCACTAGTACTAATGATGACGGACGCTGTCTGAGCAAATCTTTGGTCAGTTTTCCCTCTATTGTTTTTGTCGGACACTATTGAACGAAATAGTCTGTAGTTAAAGACAAAAGCCACTTACCCACTTGAGGCGCGTCGATTGGGCGCTAATTTCGATTTTCGCCCGCAGAAGCTTTAGCCGTACTGAATAGACCAACACCATCCCTTCGTCTCCTCGTGACTTCAATTCAAACTGATTTGACAGATGTGGGAAGCAGAAACAACCAAAATTTCTTCGCACAATGGGTCTATTCTCCAAAAGGTTACCAGCGCCATTGAAGAGCAGTGAGCGAACTGGGAAACTTACTTTAGTAATTCGGTAACACCGAGTATCGTTGCACTTTAGAAAGAAAAGTTTTCTTTATGGTGTAAGAAAGGGTGTTAAATATCTTTGTGAGCAAACCAGAAATGTCAGCTGTTCGGAGCAGCCATTAATTAGAAGAAAATTAATGTTTGTCTCTAGACACTGATCACCTGATTTCTCCTTCCATCGCGGAAACACTCCTCCGCATTTCGACGTTTCCCTAACAAATTTCTCAGGAATTTATATTATTATTTCCATTAGTATTTATGTCGTTGTTATATCATCTAACAACACACATTGTGCTGATGCCGGCACTTCCAGCGTTTCATTCGTTTCCTCGCGTTCATTATCAAAGAGCACCTTCGCATTTGCTTGTGGTTCGACTGCTCCATAAAAATTTTTGGTCTATTTATGAATGCCGCTGAATGCTGGTAGTACCTATTCTTTCTGACCTCGTGGATTTAGTTGAGCTAGGAAGTTTCTAAGTCTTCCCCGCAAGCAGTTATCGGGCTTTGTGGATCGCATGAAGTTCCTTCCAGCGCGAGGGTGCTATTTTCCTTAGCCAGAACTGATAGGGTCTTCTTTCGCTTGCAGTGTGGTCAAACCAGCAAACATGTTTGTCTCCTATGTATTGCAGCCTCGAAATCGTTTTTAAAAATTCATTACTTGTTTTCATACCGAAATAATTGTGGTAGAAAATTTAAGTTTGTGGCATCTGACTTATCGCTCTTGTTTCGATTTGTGAAGTGCTTTTATCGACGTTCTGTTCAGAATGTTTACTTTCCTAAATTTATTATTATTATATTATTGGGTCGATTGTGTGGATGATTGCTGATAGCACCTATAGATCAATAACACGGCTGAAAGACAAGCGAAACGAAGGACCCGCATGGTGTGGTGGTGAACGCGCCAGCCGACGGAAACGATAACAGAGCGTTCGTTCTCCACCACAAACACCTACCGCCTGGAGTTTTGCAAATTTCTCAGCAAAATTTACAAAGTATGGACATGAAGATGTCTCTATCATTGAAGGCACACACAATTAAGAGTGATTCGCCTAGTAGAATGTAAATCTTCCTTTTTCCAAAGCTCCCAAAAGCTTGAATTATAGATTTGTCTTACAGTAGGTAATAATTTGCTTTTAATCTATTTATATAAATATTTTGACGCTGTGCTCCTCATCATACTTATTTATTCAAATGCTTAGATTCCTAGATGTCCCTACACACATATCGTTCGATCCCCAGCAATGCTTCATTCACTGGTTGTGTCGAGGTTCTGTTGTCTACTCCAGTGATCGAGATCTCGTGTGGGTTTGGTTATGACTTGGTGATTTGTAGTTTTTCTTCCTTCTCTTTATCTTTTTTGCGCTGAACTACGGCGCGAATTCAGCCGTCAGGCTTTCCAGCGCTCGAGAGCAGCCTAAAAGCTTAAATGATTCTATATTATACCTCTCCTATTTATATATCAGGCGTAGCATATTAGACAGATCTCGCTCCGACGCTTGCCAAGCTTCAGCAGATCGTCGGAAGTCGTTGTCCAGGCCAAATATGCCCTTAATCACCTTTAGCGAAACAGCGAACGATTGTTTCTCAATCATTAGTAGACTTGAAGAGCTGAGGAGTTCATAGATGTAGAGAAAGGCTTTGCTTTCACCCTCCTCCCTCTGCTGTATATATTAATTTCCAAAAAATTGTTTTTCCAGTTCTTCCAACTTTAATTTGGCTTAGATAGCTAAAGAAGAACTAAAGAAGCTAAAGAGAATAGAAGAGAAAGCTATAGCTAAAGAACAAAAAATTGGAAGCGAAATTCAATTCTAACGGTTTTGTCCTGCCTAATAAAGTGTATTGTAAGCTGAAATGTTGGTTTAAAGTTGAAGGCTGTAACTCCCACGACCGACTTCCTATTAACCTCAGTGTTGATCAAGAAGTTCTTCGGGCGGAAGGTTGAAGACTGTCTTAACTCTTTTATTTACTGCCTTTTTCTTCTTAATGGCAGGGTATGTTGTGAAATATAACTCGTATGAAGTGCTGAGATATTTGCAAAACCCCGGACCACAGGTGTATGCAGTGGGGAACGAACACTCGCTGTTGTCCTTACCGGGGAGCAGCGCACTTCACCACCACTACACCATCCGGGTCCTTCGCTTTGCATGTATCTCAGCTAGTTCTATCGATCTTTTTGCCATCAGCAATCACCCGTCAACGGGATTGATCTGGGGAGCCGAAATCGATATCGATAGAACTAGCTGAGAGACAGGCAAGACGAAGGACCCGGATGGTGTGGTGGTGAAGCGCGCTGCTCCCCGGTAAGGACAACAGCGCGTGTTCGTTCCCCACTGCATACACCTGTGGTCCGGAGTTTTGCAAATATCTCAGCACTTCATACGAGTTGAAGACTGTTATTATTTTGGTATTAAATTTATTGTATTCAACGCATATTGGATGACCGCATATTGAAGCTTACTTTTTCAGAAAGCATTTTGCATTCCAAAAAAACACTGTATTATTTCTTGGGATAATCAGACTAAATCCGTTGGAAGCCTCCACGGTAGCCATGAATTTTCTTGGGCGGTTGCACCTCGGCTGAACTGTTCTGCTTCAGCGCCTCCGACCTCGTATGAGAGCCTTTCGATTTTTCAAGGGAATCTCTATAGTTATGTCACGTTTTGAACATAATAGAAAGCGGTTCTATAATGTTTTTGTCATCATTTTCGAATTTCTCACCGCCATCGTCTTTACAACATGTGCTAAGCTTCCTGCGGAATTCACAAGGCTGTTTAGAAAGCAAGGTAGTTGCAAAATATATTGCTCTCCTGAAATCTCTTTCCGTTTTGTGCATACTGCTCACCGTTTCAAATTCTGGCTTGAAAGCTGGAAGAGTAATTTTGTGTAGATTCTGAAAAGGACCTCTGAAATTAATAGAACAAAGGCTAGTAATGTTGATGATGATTAACCAACACAAGTGAGTGGGTGTGGGGAGCGGCCGTTGATCCAACTTCAGTGAAACATCCGCCCGTCCGTCTTTGCGCCCATCCGTTCACAAGAGATGTGTGGCACTTCTTCGTTGCAGCGCTCGTTAGTATTACTCTTCTAATGAACAGATCGCGTCGCATTCCACGCTCTACACGAAATTGGAGTAATCGTGTTTGTAAGCGATTTCGTGCTTGCCATCGGCCGTCGGCCATGCTGTTTCGTAGGATTGCCATCAGCTTTGCGATTATCTCACAAGGGATTTCAGTATAACTTGATAAAGCTCTGTTACAACTTCTTCTTCTGTCGAAATGCCGACGAGGAAGCATCGTACTCCAAGCGGATCTCACTGAAGCTTGACGGAGCTCCGATGCTACTCTCTTTACCGATCCTGTGAAAAAGATGATCGAATAATTTTCTGAACGAGGAAATGGGAAGTTTTTTTTGCAAACGAGTTATGTTATAGTGTTTTTCCTATAGGTTTATGCATACTCTAGTGTTGTTCTCTGTCACAATTTTTTAAATGGACAGGAGAAAATACCTTAGCGAAAAAACTGTGACTTCAGGATATTTACCATTTTTAAACTCCGAGAACTAAAAAAATTGGCAGGTCACTTTGTTTTTGCCGAAGCGAACCCGGTAAGAGCTTGTTTGCGATTTTTTCCCAGAATTCGGTCCATCGGGTCATTCGCCCCACTTTGATTAATTCGCAACAACACTTGGACATAGATTATTTTGCAAAGCATTTTTTCTCTAAAATGGCAAAAGCACTTTTCATTCTAATACCGTACGACTACATGTATAGTTTTGTAAGAGTGTTCAACGTATTCAAAGAATCTTAGCTGAAAATGTCACTCACCTGCAAGTTCACCATTTGCTCCCCGCTCTGCAAGAGTCCTAATTTACTATTAGTGAAACTGGGTCACCAAGTTGATGTAGGCTTCTAGAAATCTCAAAAATTACAGGAAATATTTTTTTTTGCCGTGAGCTTAGGGTTTGCTTCCAATTTTGTTAATGGCGGCGTTTTAAGTGTCAATCTGAAACAATTCAAGTAAACTCTCTTAAAAGCCCTAACACTTCCATTTCTTTTAAAATCGTGAAAGAAGCAGCCGTCGTCTTATTCGAATCTGTTTCTTTACGTTTTTCTTGAAGAACACTGCCTTTTCAGACTGATTTCTGTCAGACCCTGTCCGCTGCCAGATGGGTGAAATGGGACGGATCGCTGCGCTGGATCCACTCAGCTTGGGCGAGTTTGTAGCGCTGAAGTGCTGATTGTCGGTGTTGGTTGAGTACAGATCTCCACTTCATTTTCACACAACCTTCACCGTCTAGTTTCGCTCAGGATGTTGATATCCATAGTGTAACTGTAGTCTTTTTATTGTTATTCTCACAACTTCCACCATCTGATTCATTATGTTCATTCTGAGTGTTGGCATTCGTTGTATGCCGCAGTAGTCTCTTCATCATGGTTCTCATAACCTTCACCGGCTAGTTGATGCTCGTTTATTAGCGTCACTAATCCCAATATGAGGTGTGTGCGTGTGTGCGACTGTGCGGTAACGCGACCGTAAGACCTTGCGCTTCGGTTACGTATGCGTTAGCCCTTCCCCCTCATTTACGCGGAGATGACGAATTAATAGACGACATTATCGCACCTCGCTCACCCTCATATCGCATAATTCTCTTCTAAGCAGGTGTAATTCGTTCATCGGTGAACATTTCTACTTTTAAGGAAATACGGTGTGCAAGTTATTGCGTCAAGCGCTTCAATAGCACTTTCATCCTTCCGTTTGTCTTTTTGTAAGATTCATTCATTCTAAATAGATTTTTTGTTCCAAATGTTGCCATACGTCATTATTTCTTTTATAACATTTACACAGGTGATTTGCTGGCATGTGCAGATAGTGGATCAACTAGAGTTCGTTTGGAGATTTTCTGCTTGATCGGCTCCTTCATACACCCTCTGATTCTGGGTTTCTTCGGAAATGAACCTCCAAGCGTAAAGTTCTCTCTTACTTATAGCCCATTTAGTATTCGACATTCGATTTTTAGGATTTTTTCTAAAGAGGAAATATCTGAGGAGATTTAAACAAAGGGGAATTTTCGTTCTAGTAGAGGATCTTGAGTAATCATTCAACAGTTTTTAATTATTAGAATAGCAAAATAATTTTGATAAGTGGCAACTTTTTCATTGACTAAAAGAGCACGGTAGTAACCCATCTTGGCGTCTTCTTAAGAGGGTTTCCTCCTACTCGCACATGTTCAAAGTGAGTCAAATTCGGTTGACATCTTCCTGATTTCCTCATATTTTCTTTACACTACCGATTACACTGACCCGTCTAGCAGCAAAAGGAATAATCACATATTCAACTCCGATTTTCATTGAACCACGGTACTAGTCAGCCAATATTTTGGTTTATTGACGAACTAACACAATGTTGTTACAAATTTTCATTATGGCTTCCATAGCTGCCTTACAATCTTCTCGTATCTGCTCGTCATGGCATATTGTTGTGGCGGATCAGTCAGCTTGTTGTTGGTCACTAGGTCAGTACCGTTTTCTTCCGTCAGAGTGGCAGCACACTCCTGCGCAGTCATGCCGAAGATCGCAACATGTCCAGTGCTCTGCACATCCTTACAATACAATGCTCTCCTCGCATATTTCTGTCTAGTACCCCTCGTTTCTCCGTGCTCTCTTTTCTTGTCTAACCAGTCGGCTTCATTTGAGTTACCGCCGTTGTGAACACCTAAATCGTTGAGAATGAGTGCTATTGCCTCTGACAGTTTCTGACTGTAAGGTCTTGAAAAAGGGTAAAAAAATCCGTACATAATGTTAAGCACGGTTTTATTGTAACTGGTTCATATATGAGCAGTGAAGCTTTTTATTCAGATTTCATTCCCTTTATTGTTTCCGCCACTGAAAAGGAAAAAAAAAGAGAAATGATGGGTAGGGAAACCTGAGTTTTTGTTTTTGGCAGATTTGTAACTTTTTCTATTTCTCCGCAACACATAAATTGGTGGGTATTTTACACAGCTGGTTAATTACAGTACTATGCTGCTGACTTGGAGTTAGTACACGCAACTACCGTAACCGCAATGAAGTTTTCTTCTACACAAGTTTCTTGAAGCTATTTAAATTACCCTGAGGTGTTAAATCTGTTCTTGTGGAACAATTAACGAATTTTTGAGTTTTTCCAGAACTGATTTTTGACTATGCGTTGTTTGTTTCGTCTCCACTCTTAACTCCTTTCTTACTCACTTCTTCTCTGTCACCGATCGAACTGTTTTCCTGCATTTTCTTTATGCCATATCGTTTATAGCTCCGGTTTCAATCTTTCATTTCGTGCTCTTTTCGTTTGTTCGTTCGTTATCTCACGCCTTGTAGCACATCGTCCGACTCATCGTTGTCGTTCACTTTCATCAATCAAGTTTAACAATTGCTTCCTCTCGTTCGGCAGAATAAAAGCCGCCAATTCTTCCACTCTGACGCGTTCAAGGATTCTTAATTTTTTACTTTTTCAGAGTCAGACGTCCAGACGCCGTTGTGTTGCTGTTCGCACGCCATTCCATTCGCTTCATCTCCTCTAATTTCACCTCAGACGGACAGAAAGGTTGTTCACGAAACGTTCTTTTATGGTTTGGAATAAGCTTTATGGTTCACGCGGTTGGTAGCACTTTTTCTATTCACGTATTGGAAACAGAAGCCTATATAGCAAAAAAAACCAGCATCGGATTAACTAAAAGTGAGGACATCAACTAGTAAGAGAACTCTAATGTCACAAGAAGTTCGTGATTCCACTTACTGAACAGCCGTTAGAATTTCTTTATTCTTGATGTCGTCTTACCTTTTATGTTTCCATATTTTTTCCTGATTTTTATGTTTCATCGTTCAGTGAGGTTTCACCTTGGTCCATCCAAAATCTCGCACTTGGTATGCTGCTTCATCGTATTGCCTTTGTGACAGCAAGTATGATAACGCAAAAGATTGACTTTCTATAAACCGGCATAATAATCAATATGTATACATACATATATGCATATATATGTATATATACAAACCTAAACATATATATATATATATAATTCTTTCTACTTCTGTTCAACAAACGCGAGGTGCTATTTTATTTCTTTATTTACGGACAAGTTGACGTTTCAGAGGATTTCGCTTTCCTCAGAACCTGGAAAGGTCAAGTTGACAGCAATCCATTCGGCCAAACACCTCCATAACCAAACAGAGAAAACGCTAAACCAAGATTTCAATCATATTTAACACAGCTGTTCACACTCACCGCTTTCTATGAGCCTTCCACTGAGTATGTCGTGTGAAGACCGACCGCAAAGAATTCACATGGAAGCGTACTGCTAGCATGTCAAAATTTTGGTGAAAAAGCTTGAAGTAAACTATCTATTGTCCCTTCATTGAAATTTATAAGTTGCTGAATTCACCCGACAACGAAGGTTATATTGAGTGAAGAGGTTATTATCGATTAGAATGAATCGGTATCACCGGCTAATTGATTGTTTCTGTACTAATATGTTGCCTCTCTGAACTGCTATCTCCAATGTTGAGCAACAGCTTCATGTCCTTTATGCTAGGGTCGTGTGACAGTAGCAACAGTGGGGTCGCTCACCTGTTAGTCCCTCCTTCCTCTCATCACAGAATTTCAGGATATCTGTGATGAAATAATGGCAGTGTTCAGCACTCGTCAAATATCTGTCATCATTATAACCATTCTGATGCCACATGTTCTCCTTTAAATTAGTAGAATTAATCCATCACCCTCTCGTCTATAAATGTCTGCTCTGGTTTGGTAGTTGCTGTTTATTTTGTTCGAACATTTACCCTATACACGTCATTTCTATGCATTAGTTGCATGTGCTTTCATAGGAGGAATAGTTTCATTTGCTCATGCTAGGGCCGTGATGGAGGTATTGAATATATTTAAATCTTCGAGTCGAATTTAGTAGCAGTGCACTTACTTAATGCTCGAATATCACTTTTTCACGAACGACTGTGTAGGTTCAACATACTAATTTACTGGTTGGCGGCGCGAATATAGCGTAGTGGTTAAAGGTACCCTCCGGTACACATGGGTTCGATCTCTCGCCCTAGGGTCAACAATCCCTCAATCCCTCTGGAGTGAGCAAATTGGTGCCAAACCTATCTGGGATGATGGTAGCACTAATTCAATACACGACATCGTAGTAGACGAATGGAGAACTTATAGTTCACACTTTATACCATTTTTCTGTATTTTTTCTTTATTGGAAAAAGCTTAATGCTCTATGTATCCTAGGTCATTAATCGGGAAGTTGTGGACCACTCATTAGTAGATAATCATTGACTAGTTTTGGACGTACTCAAATTTCTCGTTCAAAAAATTCCTACCACGGGTTTCCCCAAACACATACCACCCGTCTGAGAATTGCTCATAGGACGGAGCTGCAGCCACATCACACGGGTCACGTAGGTTAAGTAAATCCACGTTTTGAATGGCTTGTTAGGATCTCCATAGACGTTCGTCACTCAAGTGCCATTCGGACATTTGCACCTGCCTCGTCTTGTTGTCATCGAAGTGGTAACGTTTTGTTCCGCAGCTACCATTGTTCTCCGGCGATGAATTTAAATCTTCGTGTAACACAATTTAGAATGTGTTTTAAAAACATTTTCAACAGCACTTCACATAAAACGATGACGGGATGTTATTTCTGTAGCTATTGATTGCCATATTGCCGAAGTTATCGCGTTGAAAGGACCTGAACGATAGTAGTATCGCCGACGGAATTGGATTTGTAATTTTCTACCGGACAGAATTTTGGGTTCAATTAGAGAGGAGAAAAATTTCAGCAGAATTTCTTAAGAAACCTCAGCGTTTTAAAGTAATTTAAGGCGCGAAATTCCAAATTTTTACTGATTTCCGAATTGAATGGTCAGCAAATTTCCTCCGAAGTTCCATATAGAGGACGCATTTGGGTAATCTCTAGCATGAACTAAGACGACACCACCAGACTTTGCAGTGCCAAGGAATTCTTCCTTTTATTATTCACTTTCCTGTAAAGCGGCAAACTTTGAACTTTCCTATATTTCGATCGATTTCCGCTTGTTACTAGTCGGCTGTGTTTGATAGGAATTGTTCGATTTAATCGCTTTTGTGTGGTTAGTGCATAAATCAATGCGTAGTTTGAAATTCACATGTGTTCCGTTCCGTTCCGTTCGGTCGGTTATTCAGTGCTGATGACCGTCCTCGACCGTCAGTTAGTCCAGTCGGTCATTGGATTGGTCGAATCGAGGCTAAATGCCAATGAAATTCTCCAGCCCTCAACACTCACAAACCCACCATTAGGTTACCTCTGCCGATTAGTTATTAACCTTTGGGTGCTCGCAATGAGCTCAAAATTGGACTTTATTCCGACACTGAACGTCACCCATCCCAACATTTCGCTAAGAACCTCTTCGCACGACAGCTTTATGTATTTTTTCCGCCAACCAAGAAAACAGATGAGAAAAAATCGCGTTGTAAAGTTCACCAACTAAAAGGTTCAAATTTTTACTGTTTGGTATCCATGGATAGTTCCCTTGCATAAAAATAGTGCTCGGACCATGAGAATAGCTGACAGTAACCAGTACTATGAGATATCTTCTGAAATCTTTCAGACTACTCTTGTTTAAATGATAGCCAGGTTTTCTCGCACAAAACTTCTCCACAACTTTTCCTCGCAATGTGATAATTTTGATAACCTCATCCTTATTAGCAACGCAGGAAAGCTTTGTTGAATTGTGTTTAATCGTCTTGCTGCTCCAGTTTCATGGAAATCTTATCTTAAGCCTCTTGGTTAATCCATTTTCAGAGATTCCTTCGAGTTTAGCCCTCTCCTACTTCATTGGCGTTGTCGGTGTGTCTCGACATTCCGGCATGATGACCAGCTACAAGTCATATTGGGGAATGTTCCGTTAATTGTCAGTGGTGACTTAGTCTTGGATGGAGGGCTCCGTGTCCCGTTGAGTCATTATGTGTTCCAGAGTGTCCATTTGTCAGGAAAAACTTTATTGACGACATAGCGAAATGTCTTTGCGAAACAGGTGCCGTTTCAGCCAACTGTTTCTGTCCAAAAACTGAAGCTTTGGTTATCATATTTTAGAACGATAGCTTATCCATATATTTCATTTCTCATCTATTTCTATTTGTATTTCATCTACATCGTCAATCGTCACGATTCCCCTTTTGCATTCTAAGGCCTCCCTTATTGTACGAACTGGAAAAAATTATAACACAGATAGAATGGATTGTTGAAAAAGTCTTCACTGACCAATTCCACTTTTTTAACCCCATTATTTCCTTCTACTACTTTGTTTCCATTGGACCATAATTTTTACAAAACGGTTTTATTAAAGAGCTTAGAACTTTTAGTGACAGTCTTCAGTTCAATTCGTCACAAAATTCTTCGGACGAGTTGTTCGTCTACTTGCTTGTGCCGATCCCTTCCTTTCTAGTTATGAATACTTTGATGCTCTTCCAGATGGTTTGAAATAGGGCATTAAAGGAAAACATGCCTAAAGACATCTATTACAACTGTGCGGATAGGGGTTTGTGTAACTTCCACTTTCTTCAATGCTCCCTTCGCAAACATTTTCTGACAGTTTGTTTTCAACAAAGTCAAACATCTTTTTTTCAAATTACAAGCCTTAACTAGGAAGGGCGCAACAGGCACGTTCTACGAACTGCAGAAAACCAGAAGCAAGATGTTAGATTGTTTGCAATTCTATGACAACTCCAATTATATGTCGTTTTTATTTCAGCTAGTTTACTATGGTTGGAGACATTGAAATGTAAAATTGTTTTCTGATCTAAACACAAATTGCACAGCATTACTGTCATCGGTAATCGCGGTAATCCTGAGTAAAAATTCGTCCACCCATATATCACTTATCATTTATCCACCCTGTTCAACCGTTGAAGCATTATAAAGAAGTTCTTCACAATGACGAGAACGAGGCAGAGTTCCATTCCTTTACAATCGAGCTCACAGCCTTGTGGAGACTCTATTTAGATTTAAGCTAAGTCTTTCATCAATCCGGGACCTTCCCGTGCTTCAAAGATATCCAAGATGTTTGCTTTATAAAACGTTGACAAGAGTTTATAAATAGGTTGGTCGTTCGATTCCATCCACTTTCGTCATGGTCTCATCATTTCTTCCGAACTATAAAGCCCCATTAAGTAGTAGATCTTAAGGGAATTTCTTAGCAGTCAGTCAGGTAGTTGTGTCTCTTTGAAACCTGAGACTTTGTAAAATGGATTTTTATTGTTTTTATTGACGGAGACGTGTATTCACACAAATGTTCCTGTTTGAATTCAGTGACGATGAAACCATGACAGCATCTCCCCACCCACTTGAAGAGAGTTCAGAAGTGCCTTCAAGAAATTTTCCTGGTTATTACCGGCCTCGGGATTCTATTTCCCCTGCTGAACGCTGCTTCTCGTAGTACACGCCTCTCTCTTTTGAAACAAGATGGAACTGAACTATCATATTCTTTTTAAAGGCGCCTTTCCAGTAGTTCCAATCAATAATTGATTCCTTCGGGGGAAAAAGTCAAAACTTGTCTTCTGCTTTTTTTATCGATAACACATCGCACTCGGACTTCAAATCACATAACTGAAGTGCGATCAAAAATACTGCGAGTCGAGCCTCAAGTAATGACTGTGAGAGTGTGGCATTTCACACATATTTTGACTTCACTTGCTATAGCGTTTTGTTCTTTGTAACACGGGTTTTTTCTGTTAAAAGGTCTCAGTTCTCTCTTCACGTGTTGTCATGGAAGTGATCATTTTCAGCACAGATGTTCCTCCTTCGTGCAGAGTTTCCATCAGGCTTTTCTGCTCGAATGCCGTTCGTAGTTCCGATGTGTTCTCTTCATGTTTCTCTAGGGATTTTTCGCCAGCAATCATCGCCTAGTAGTTCTAAACCGATTTGTCAGTCATGCCATTCTCTCATCCACCACATCTCAACACCATTGATGGCTATCGCAAAGCGACTTGTCCAGCGACTTATAACCCTCTGCAAAAAAGTTGCTACTTCTCCACCGCTTCGTTCTACACACTTTAAAAAGCATAGTTCCTGAAGCTTTTACGAGCAGGTTTTTTGAGTACTTTCTTCCAGTTCAGTTTGCCACATAATTTGTTTGAATGTTAGAAATAGCTAGGATAATAGTAATTACTGCTGCAATTATGATTCGGGTTTAGTTAGGCTTTCAGAACACTTAGTTATCTCGCTAAATTAATCTTTTAAGACATTGAATCCGAAAGAAGCAAAGCACTTTGAGAAGAGTAGCCGCAAAAAGTAAGCAGCAGAGGTTCAACAAAAAGGATCATTTATTTTTTGAAATTATCTCGTGAAGTTTTATTTGCAGTGTAAGAGTGTTAAGTGAAGTGAGAACGATAAAAAAGGATAAAGGATAAAGCTCTCGGCGTTGAGTACGATAGCATTAAGTATCCAATCGTTGTAGAAACTCAGTACTAGTGATATCTTCTAATAAAAAACAAAACCTATTTGTTTTGCAATTATTCCTGTTCTTTTTTGCTTTCTCTGAGAAGATGCGAGAGATCCCATCATGGTCAATCCTCAACGGCTCAAAATTCACAATGATGGAGGTGTGGCGGCGGTTCTGCCTGTGATGTTATACATACTGTCACAAAGATGTCGGATTATCGTCTTAACGTACATCAATCACAGTGTTTTCTTTTGAACACTTAAGCGGATAGGTGAGCAATTCTTCGTCACAACTCCATAAGCGGCATGAGAAGTACTTAGAGTAAGGAATAAGGTGAATAACAACATGGTTTCAAAGTAAATTCTTGCGTATGTTGACTGTCTTAGTCATCTGAAACTTACTGCTCTGCTGCACTGCTTTCACATTTATTTTAAGTAAATGTAAATCAGGAGCGCTCGGCAGCAACCAATTCCTTATGGATGATGCGACTGACTCCATTCGTATCATCGTTGAAGGGATCGAACGCATGTCTTACCTTCTACAATACAATACAATACAAATACAACGGCTTCTAGTGCCTTGCCGTTACATGAAATCGATGCTCTTATTTTTTGGCAGGTCTGGTAGCAATTTGCAGATTTCGGATGGATAAAGAGGCCCATTAGCCTTGGGCACAGGGTTGGTCCACCGAACTCTGCCTGTATTACGGGACACCTCTAACCAATACTATACGCGCCATTTCTACACATAGGTATTCAGAATGGTTAAAAACTCACTAAAAGTTAAAGAAAACTATTTTCTAACTTACAAAAAAAAGTATGGTTCTAGAAAATTATTCTTTAACCTATTTTTGTTTTTTCCACAAAGTACAACATGTGTTTCTACTTTTAACCAGCGTATCCATTCTTTTCCTTAAGCTTTTCCATGGCATTTGGAATTTAGACGTCGCAGCGTGTCACCTTCATCAAGATATCATTCATCCATCCTCTTTGTTGCTCTTAAAAATTCAGGACTTTTCCTTTCCAGGACATGCTACTAGTTTTTTATTCGACACTTTTAGAATTTAGTAGATCTTCTCATGCTATCATCGTTATTCCTACGAATCCTGTGCATGGAAGTGGAATTGAGTGCATTTTTGAGCGGCCCGAAGTATAAAGCTGAGGACTCCTCAAGAAATTGTTCACGCGTTTTATATCACTTGTTCGAGAGCTCTGAATCAGTAACAATAATAATAATAGTAATAAATATCGAAGGGGTTTTTTTCGTTCCGAGGAGGCACTACGTTTCTGACGATTATCCGTCTTAGCAAAAAGATGTACTGTTTGTCGTCAATGACCATGGAAACTTTATGCGTTTTTATTCTTTATCCATGATAGCCTAGTTGATTGCACCTATGAAAGTGAACTGGTCATCTTTTGAGCGCTGCATTACTACCCTTTTCTTAGGTAGAATATGATTTCCATCGTTCATGTGAGGTTGCACGGAACGTCTGATTTCAGTAGATATGTTTGACTATCACTTATCGTAGCCGAGAAAACAAAACGTGCTCTGTGCGTTTGCCAGACCAGCTGAAGACATACTGAGGGGCACTCGAGAGGAATCCTTTTGCTCCGACACGATTCATCAATGAAATAGCCGATTGGTACCGCCGATTTGGGTGGATATCGGATGATATGAAAAACATAGTAACTACTCATGTTTTTACTCTTTCGATGATATCGACGATCACCCGCCAACGGGAATGATCTGGAGAGTCCAAATTGGCATGGAACCCAGTTAAGCTGCTGGTGCGATTTAAATCACTTTTTTTAAAGGCAGAGCATTACCTGAAATACCACTCCAAGGATGCTAAGATATTCAAAACTCGTAGTACCAGCTGGTTTCGAACCCACGACTAGCATTTCTAGCGCACACCCGTGTTATTTGCCAGGCTAACTGGGCCCATTGCTTCGCTCCTCCAAGCCTACATGGGATCCTCAGTTTTGCTTATATTTTAGCATCCTTGTTGTTTTCTCATAAACAACGTTGCTATAAAAAAAGAATAAGTAGCAAATTAGAGTTAAGACATTGTGATCTAGCACTTCGTCTTTTTTGGACCTGTAGGATGATAGAATGCCTCTCTACTAGTTCTTGCGACGACTAATCAAGACAATACTTTCATTTTTATCGACATTTTTTAAAGCAATCGATATGGTTTGCAGCAATTGGTAGCTTAAAACATAACTTTCTGCTCAAAAATGGGTGCCAGCGGTTATAAATCCCTTGAGGAATGTCTTCAGACGGATGTCAACACAGGGATATCAAGTGAATGAAGCGCTTTACTATGATGTTCTTCTTCTTACCCAGAGAGTTTTATATTAGATACAGTAGCTCATCCACTAAATGGACAATTCCCACGTTAGTGCCGTTATCCGTTTTGTTCATGATGCCATGTTATTCTTGCGGATTACGGTCGTAGGCGCGCCTTTCGAGGACCGCTCTGACCTTCACTATCTCGCTGTAGTACCGCTCTAAAGTGCACAGCCAGTCTTTTCTTTCCTTTTTGAAGTCTATTAAGGCACCTGACTGCCTAACTATTCATCCATCGGAACAGCCTTTTCGACTTTCAGTTTTGTGTTAGAAATCTTTTCTCACGTAGAACTGTAGTTAGACAACTATTTAGATAGATAACAGTGATACTGTAGCGAACTTTCTTTGGACTGTTTTTCGTTCCTAAATGAGTGCTTCTCAGGAGCGTTCAGATTGTAGTGATAGGAGCGGCTATGGCGCTGAGTACACAAGTTTCACAGCTTATTCAAATAAAGGAGCTAAAAATTCTGGATAAACCGCCAGTCATCCTGGATCGTTTTGTTTGTCATCCGTAAAGCATCGTGGCGCGACACTTCAACATTTTTACATCTTCAAGATGCTCCTTAACGACGAGTGTCCATTGGGCGCTCGAATTCTTCACATTTTATGGGATTGTAGGCGAACATCAAATACACATGCTATTTTTAAATGAGAGTCGGTCGCGTTGTGGAATTTTCTTACTAAGGTTGAGAACAATAGTAGATAGAGGTGCGTATGGAGGTGGAAAGAAATTACAGTCTTAGATGCTGAAGGACAGTAAAAACAGAAAGAAGTAAGGAAAAAGATTGAGAGAGATCTGCCGCGCTTTATTAACTCTGTTCCATTCTGAGTCGCTCCTCGCTCTTCTAGATTTCTTTCACATAGTTTTACCAGACTGCTCTCTTTCCTAACCAGAAGCTCTTTTAATCGTCGAAAAAGACGTGTTATACTTTACAGTCTCAGGTTCATGGAGTAACTCTTCTCTCTTTCGATACTTTTCTCACGAATCTATTACAATTAATGTATGTTTTCCATCAATGGAAATTCTCTCTTCTACGATGTACATCCTTTTCGTTAGCGCTATTTTCATGGACCCTTGGTTCCAAAAAACCTCTGCTCCTCAACTCTGATCGGTGAAATTTCCAAGCTTTTAAAAAGAAGTGAAAATTTATTTATCTTTTAAGACGCCAATTTTAAAAAATTCCACTAAGCTGTTTTTCTTCGATAAGCAAACACGAGGTTGGTGTCGAAGGAAAGCAGTGAATTATCAATCAATGCCGTGGTTAGGCGAAAGTCGGTCTTGGGAATTATTCCGCTAAGCGTCCACAGAGTCCCATAATATACCCCAGCTTTTCAACACCAACCGATGTTGTTGCGAAGTTTTTGGAAAGGAAAAACTAGGAATAATCTGTTTGTATTCTAAAAGATCTTTTGAAACAATTTCACTCGTTGTTCTCGTGATGTGTCGGATTCAGTCACAACCAATGTTTCTGAAATGTCCCCAGAACGTTCCGAAGGCTACTTTCTTGTCAAACACGTCGCTAAAAGCATAGACTATACTGAATGGCAGCAGTAAATCAGGGCCAGTCTTCTGTAAAAAAAACTCCGCCGAGTGATGTTCGTCATTCGATCGGTGATCCACTTCACTGGATTCGTCTCGATGCGACATCGGACAACCACATCGCGTGGACGACCAGCTGTGCTTCATCGACCTGGATCAACCGGGATCTGAAAAAGACGAAGACGTCGAAACATGGGCCGAATAAACCTTTCTTATCAACATGGTGTTTGCTTAATAGTCGGAGGTATTCCGAAGGGTTTTCCGGCTTTTCATACCGATCGCTCCATATTATGTGGGCGGGTCGGCAAGACTAAACACACGGTGTGTTGCGCAATGCACAGCAGACACAACCAACTCTCCTTGTCGGGATTCCGCTTCTTCATCGCCGCAAGTTTTTTAGGTTACCTATTCAAATACATAAGCTTTGTTCTATCAGTTGCCTGATGTTTTGGTGATGACGATGAAACAAGACCGAACGTCGGCTTTTGTAATACTGGGAACAGGAGCTAGGCTCGGTCTCCATCCCCTCTTCAACTGTGCTCTTCGTTTAAACAGGACTGAAGTCTCATGTTCAATCGAAAAAATAATTCCATTCTTGTGAATGAATTGAAAATCCTGCGTGGTCTTTGATTGCATTGTTTTTCTGGCATTTTTAGTTAGCAGCCGATTAGTAGATAAAGGGAACAAGAAGACAAGGACAGTATGAGAAAGCACTCCGTTGGTTCCAAAAGTGATATTTTTATAAGAGAGATTTTGATGATTGATTGTTTTTCAATGGAGTCTAACACAAGCCGAACAACAGTGGATGGTTCTGACCAGAGGAACATTAAAGTTTAAGAAGATCTTAAACAGCGCTCAAGAAGAAAAATCATATGTGGTTGTTTTTTGTTTCTTCTCCATTTTTTCGTTTCTCTCCTCAGTCCTGGTGGAAGTTAATGCCTAACAGAACAAAAATCACCTGTATCACCTGTAGTTCCGTTGATCGTCGAGTGACTCGAGCGAGCACCAGTAAATCTTCTATTTTTCTCTGTCTTCTGCAAGAGCAACGCAGTGGGTTCTGCTCGCTCTAGAGACTCGTCGAGCATCATGTCTTTCTTCCAGGCTTTTGGTGAAGAACTGAGCATCGAGTCAGTGGTCTTCCTGCAGTGCGCTTAACATCCCGAGGAATCCAGTCACCAATGGCTGTTGTTCATCGGTTTTCATTCATACGCATTACTCCGGCCCATCTTATCTTAGAACAGAATAAAAATAATGCTAAAAAATATCTGCAGTTACCTTTTATTTCGCCTTTGTTTTCTGGTATATTAATCATCATGCTGAAGTTGCTCAGTGTAGTGATGAGTTCGTCTCGTGATTATGAAAAAGATGGGAAAACATAACAGAGCCCACACTAATCCAGCCAGGACCCTGTGGATGTTCTACTCAGCGTTTTTATCGGAGCAAATTACTAAGTAAGCAGCAAGTGGGATGAGCTGTTTCACTGCGATCATGTCGATGTTTGCTGAGAAGCTTACGGTCTCTTACGCGCCTCTTCCCGGCATCAGAGCTAATGCCGCCGTTACTGCCGAAACAGAGCTCTAACAGCTCCCAGCTCTCCACCAGCGACTACACCGGGTTGACCAAGGGCTTTTCCAACAAACCCATAAGTGCACTTCACCGAGCAGATTAGTGTTCTGTCGCTCAGCTCAAGAACACCACTCTGGATGTTAGCCATTCGTCTGCTATTAGGCATTTTTGTGTGCTTGTCATAATCCATAATGCATCCAATAACTTTTTCTCAAAAAGCATTCCACTACCGTCTGTTTGTGGCAGTGTTATAAAGTCAGGAACCGGACCCATAAAGTCAATTCTTATAATATTATGGATTCTAGCAGTTTGTACATGAAGAACATGAAAAGTGTTTTCTGTAATGTTTTTGTTCTACAGCTGTAATTTCTTTTCCAGCCGACTATCCTTCAAACTAAATCATAGCTTTTTTTCCTGAGCACCTGGTTGCCATCTGACTCAAAGGATGAGCTTCTTGTCGAATTGCTTTTAAAGCTACAGTAATCTGTAATGAAAGACATCTCACTTTTTTCTCAGTGCTGCCGCTTTAGACAAGAGATAACGCAAACCTGATTCTCTTTTCTGTAGCCCACTGTCACACTATCACTCGTGTCACTATATCATCTCGCCGTCGTCGTCTTCGTTGTCGAGGCGTCCACAAGGTTCCAAAACAGTTGTGTCATCTCTAAAGTGGTAGAAGTCTTTGACATGCTGTTATAAAAGTGTTTATGCTCGTTTACGATCGCAACTGTTCGATGTGTTACGAGACGTTACTGCAACAGCCGAAGCACTTCGTCTAAGTCGGTCTTCAGTGACCGACAGGGCCAAGTATAATTCCTACCAGTCTAGTTCCATTAAGCTCGTCTGAGTTTCGTCTTCAGTCGACACGTTCCACTCGCTTTTGAACTATGCGCTTTCGTTTCTTCAACTCTCGTCAATGCGAAAACGAAGTTTCTTCTAAAGTGATGGCCTTTATTTGGTTTGCTTGCCGCCTCGTTTCGCCGTCGTAGTCACTCCTCGTCATCCTCATTTGTGGAAATAGCCCATCGCTGCTGGCGACGATTGCTGATCTCTTTTCTGTGTCGCTTTTCATATTTTGTTTTTACTATCTCACACTTACTCTCTCTTCTTCTTAAATTTCGAAGATTAGGAGCACGTTTCGGATCAAGAATTGCGCTCCTTAGGGCTTGTTTAAAACTGTTTTCTGCTCTCCAGGAAACCGCTGTTGTTCGGACTGAAACCAACACTTCTGAGTGGCCAAATGAGGAAATATAGTGTGATTTCTATTTCTCTAAAGATAATAATACGGATATTTGGTAAAGCGTAGTGAATAATAATAATAATAAGGGATAAATAAAGCGTAAAGCTCTTGGAGTTGACCAATCACTTAGGGATGCGCCATGCATTCGCCTTCATTAAACGTAGTTGGAGGTGATTGAATGCATATCTGACCTTTACAATAACTCGCGGTGGCCTACAGATGCATCGAGCCAGTGGTGCTATCTTCCCAGACAAGACTGATGCTAATTTGCCGACCCCGGAAGTATGGAAGGCTTGATGGGGCAGGGGTGCGGGGATCGATCCCAAGTGTGTGTTTACAGGGCACCTCCGACCACTGCGCCACATCCGTATGATATTATTTTCAATAATAACAATAATAGTAATAATACCGTTAGAAACTGCTATTACTGTTTTTAAAATTTTCCCTTTCATCTAAGACCGATGCTGCTCTGAATAATGATGTATTTTATGTGGCTTAAAAATTCCATCGATTAGCAGAGATTTTAAAAATATGCTATTTTCCAATAAGAGGTTGACTGGACCTCGAAGGTAAAAATCTGGAAAGTTTCAAAAACTTTCATCTCAAGAAAAAATGGGGCCAAGTGTGGGAAACGTTTTTTGAAGCCTTATAGATTCGCTTTATTTATAAAAAGAAGCCGTGGTGACATGAATTTGTGCCGCGAATCAACCTGCTTTCTGGGATTTGGAAAGTTACGTTATTATCGTTGCCCATAAGAAAAAGTGTACAAAATATTTTCCAAACCGGCCGACATTTAACCTGGGCTCTAATGACCAACTGTGGATCATCGACGCAGATCCGTCTGGCTCTGAAAAAGTTGAAGGCGTCGAAGTTAAGCTCAATGACCCTTTTATCAACCTCATCCCTAGCTTAATAATTCATGAAGGGGTCTTAACATATTGCCAAGAATGGTGCTTCTGCATTTCTGACATTCATTGACTAAGAGTTTCTTTCTACCACTAATTGGCTATGCATTTTGATCTTCTAATGGGATTTCCCCAATCGTGTACGATCTCCTCCCACACGCTGTTGAATATGCCGTCGGGAGCACTGCAGCTGCGACTGGGGCAATTGTCAATGCAAGCAGGTGGATCGTCTAGGAGTCCAAATCGGCCATGAGCAACAGGGCAGCATTAAATTGCTTTCTTAACTGATCATTAAGTGTCAACAGTCATTTATTACGTTTCTATGCTCAAGAACCCACCAGAACAATGCTCTTGAGCTTTCTTGTTATCGGAAAGCACTTCTGAATCTATGAAGGCGTCAATTGCAAGTCTAGAATCAATTAGAATACTAGTCGTAAGTAAATTGCAGTATGGTTTTTTGCAGCTTTATTAACGATTTTTATCAAAGGCATCTAGCTTTCGCAATGTAATTCTTTAGAGTCTACTTGACATCGTTTTGAGCTTTTGAAGCTCGCTACTCNCCCACCAGAACAATGCTCTTGAGCTTTCTTGTTATCGGAAAGCACTTCTGAATCTATGAAGGCGTCAATTGCAAGTCTAGAATCAATTAGAATACTAGTCGTAAGTAAATTGCAGTATGGTTTTTTGCAGCTTTATTAACGATTTTTATCAAAGGCATCTAGCTTTCGCAATGTAATTCTTTAGAGTCTACTTGACATCGTTTTGAGCTTTTGAAGCTCGCTACTCGACCCTTTTAACTCATTCCGCCTGCGCGCTTTTTTTGGTGGTCGCCCTAATCCAATACCAACTATTTTTCGTCAGCTGCAGATTTTCTGGTTTTTAACAATAGAGAAAGTTCTTTCTCAATTAGTAGAGCCCTTGATAGGTTTTGAAAGCGATAGGATTATGGAGGAGACGGAAGAGACTTTGCTCTACCGTTGCGCGGGCATGAATAATATACATGCTTCTATTTACTATGTGGTACTATTATCCATATTTCAAATGCCTGCTGCCGGCATCTCGAGATATTTTGTAGTTCCTTCGAATTTTTTCAGTATTTTCTTATCCACACCTATACAATTCTATACAATAACAACAGAGACTGAAATTAACTACCAATAAGGTGCTACTCAAATCAGCTGTCAATCAACTCCTTTCAAGAAAGGTTTTTTGCAAATCGTTAAGTATAAAGAGTAATTTTTCTGGTCTCAGTCCTGCCATTTTTCTCTGCTTCCGATCGGGTATCGAGTGAATACGCATAGTGCGGTGAAAAAAGGAAAACTCTGGAACCCATGGACTGAATATGGACCCTATAGTGCCCATACAGAGCGCAGTGGGTTAAACTGTTTAAAACCAAATAAAGCTACGAATTCGAAGTGAATCCTCAGTATATTCTGGAAACCGTTTGCTTTACCGTCGTGTTGGCTTCGCTTGTTATTCCCCAGATCATTGGCACATCGGATGCTGTCCAAATCAGAGTCATCAACCATATGCGGCCATAGCTGTTTTAAACTTCCTCATTGGAAGTCACGTAAAAAGCGGCTCGGAAGAAGACAATACTGCCGAAACGTCAGCTAGTGTTGTATTGTATTGTGTTTCTCTACGGAAGTAAATGTATGCTGTTTAAAAACCTTGCGATTGCTGAACAAGAAAACGACGCATTCATATTCCAACGCCGAGGTTAACAGAAAGTCGATCTTGGGGAGCTGTCAAGATCTCCCATCCATTACAGTACGGTAGGTCTTCATCGCTCCTGTATGTTCATAAAGGCATCAATCGCTCGTCGGCGCCTCTGTTTTTCAGTTCATATGTTGATAAATGTGCTGTCACAAAAAAGGTAAAAACACTTTCAGTTGCATTCACTAGCGCAATTGTCTACAGAAAAACCAGAAATCTGTGGCAATCCTAGCCGTGACGCCTCCCCGCACCACCATCTATCGTCTCACTTTTGAGTGTGCACTGGAACATTGGCCAGAGAACTTACTAAGATCTGAGACGAGAGCTTGTGCCTGGTTCTTTTTGGAACGTTCTTTAGTGAAATTCTCGTCTGTTCGATCATTTTGATATTAAAGTTTTTGGCAAAAACTCTTCATGATATCGCCATTAATGTCTCCAGATGATTATCCTAAAGCTTCATTACTTTTTTCTGGATTCGTTTGAACCTATTTATGCATACTGTAGAAATGATCTCACAAAAGTTGATAAAGTGGAGAGCAAAGTGCTTCAAGCCTTTGTAAACCACCTTTCGTTTAACCACGGTATTAATCTTTGTTTATATTGTTGAGCTTACGCGAGGTTGATATGAAATGTTCATTCGCCTGACGTTTCGACGTCTTTGTCTTCATGAGAGCCGACGAACCTAGCCGTTGCTCCACAGTTGGCCCCCTTCTCGATGTGGCGTCTTCGTCTTGCATCGAACCAGATATTCTTCAGTTGAGCATCTCGAATGAGGCATACTCAAATTATTATTTTGCTGTTCTCGGTATTAATAATCTATTTCTTTTTTCATTAATAAGCAAACGCGAGATTAGTGTATAAAACAATGTGAAATAATAAGTGAACCAAAGATAATAACAAAATATTAAAGGGAGCTAATTTAAAAGAGTGATCTCAGTGGTTATCAACCTTGTGTTATCATATCAGCGAAACAGGATTTGACGCTGTTTTGAAAAGATAAGCAACCTTGACGATAATCTCGCAGGAACGTTTCTTTTTGGAATCACTTAAGAATTTTTGCTCGGTTTTGTGCCACCCGTCGAAACCGTGCTCTAGTTTTTCTTCACACTCAAAACTGAATATTCGAACTGGTACGGAATCAGAGAAAATTTCAAATTTTTTTTCAAGTAGTGGTGAATGAGTTTGTTATGGAATAACCACAATTCAATCGATTGAGTGCGATGTTATTGATCTTCCTTTGTGAAACTATCGTACCGTATGCACTAAGCGGATCATTGACATGTCGCCAGCACATATCCGATTTCAAAGCGGCGCCATCGCGCCGGAAGAAGCGACGGCAGCGAGCTTTTGATCGTATAAACAGCTTCTGAAGAGCATTGAAGAGGTACTCCGAAGGTTAAGGTCAACAATGAACGTCATTCATACCTTTAAATTACTGTGGAAGGCGAAGTTAGATCCTCACTGTGAAGTAAAAGGGCTTATGCGTGAGGAACGTAAAATTGGACTATGTCAGATGTTTGCAGAGTCTTCTAGCAGATCTAAGTTTTTTAAAGACCATAAAGGATAAAAGATAAAGCTGTCGGCGTTGATCAATCCTTGAGGAATGCGCCAAGCATTCGACTTCAGTAAGTATCGCTGGAGGTGATTGAATGCTTATCTGGCCTTTACAATGACTCGCGGTGGCCTGCCGATGTATTGAACCAGTGTTGCTATCCTCCTAGACAAGCCTGGTACGAATTTGCAAACCAAGGAGGAAGGTTTGATGAGCCATGAGCGTGGGGATCAATTCTTGGTGTGTGTCGCAGTGGCGCCTCCAACCACTGCTCCACACACGCCCTCCACAGACCATACTTCCATAAAACGGCCAAATTTGATGTGATGAGGCAATTCACTGGAAGGTATAAAGCTTAACACTCTACTAAACGAGGTCATTTAGAAGAAAGAAATTTTCTGTGATTTCAATGCACAGACTTAATCTTTTCCAGAACTATCTCTAATGGGGTTTTTTTTTTAAATGCGTGTCCTTGTCCTAATTAAGCTAAACTGACGGGTAACCTTGGAAACCTTACCTTGAGAGCCTTGGAAAAGCTGTGATTGACCCAACAAGTGTCCGTACTAGGTGTAAATTTGGAATACTTACCGAACGGATATAAATTTGCATATGTGCAAATCGTTTTAATTTCGTGTCACGTTTCCTATGGCGTTTAGCCATGCGGACTAAGATCAGAGGTTGACCGACACCGGATTCACGGTAATTAGTGCAGGCAGTGCAAGGTGGTGGTGATGGTGGGCAGTGGGTGGCGGTAGTTGGACACTTTCGGTGCTGACGGCAGCCTACTAATACGTCCACTGGCCCACATCAAAGCGAACAGCAATGGCCGGCGGGCCGTTAGCAGCAAAGTGACAAGCCTCTAAAGAACCCGGAACAGCTAACAGCCTATAGGTGATAGCACCTCATTTCCGTCACCGAAAGACTTCTGACGCAGTGTCGGCGGCTTTTCAGCCAGTAGCATCAACAATGCTTTGCAGATAGATGCTTGGAGTCTGGCTACTGCGTACCAATCCGTCTAAATTTTGACATTTTAGCCGTCACAGCAAACAGTTGCATTATGTCCCAGTGGAGCGAATCGCAAAAATAGAAGAATCCGTCTCCATGTGAGGACTGAAATTTTGTGCAAGAATACGGTGTGTTTCACATGTAGTTTCGTTACGTCGACGCCATTGAACTCCATTCGCTCCTACCATGAACCAGAACCGCTTTCCAGACTTCGGTTTATACGCATTTTCTTTACTGCTTTTGGCGAAAAGTTAAAAAAGGCTATGCTATGACATACTTTTAGCTAAGCTTCCAGATAGATGGACTAAACTCCTTCCTGTCAGGAAATGTTTACAATGAATCCCAGGTTTACATCGTTGCTGCGATGACACGTTAGTTAGTCTGAGCTCGCACAAAATAAGAACAATATAAATGAAGCTGTAGTGCTGGTGTACTTTGGTAAATTATTCTATGAATACGTAAAGATGACCAAGCAAAAAAAATTTTTTGTGTTTATATTCATATTACTATGAGGATCGCTGACGTCATGTTGTCTACGGCCTCGAAGAAAACAAAGGTTTTAGAAACAAAATAAGTAGAAAATTGTCTCTACTTCACCCGATGTTTTCCCGATTTCTCGGCCTGTTCCTTCATTTTTGTTGAATCTAGCTCTGACATTCTACTGCATACTCACTATGAGTTTCTAAGATTGTCGACAGCTTCCTCTTCCTTCAAGAATACATGTATCCATAATTTTGAGCTTCACATTGTCAGGTATCCATAATTTTGAGCTTCACATTGTCAGCAATTTGATAAGCCGACACGCTTTATCTGCTGAGTGGGGGTCACTCTTATCACTCATCATTTCACTTATCGTTTGTGCAGCTTTAAACGACTAGTAGCGTTGAGCAGCAGTTGCTCAAAAACATTGCAATCGATATCGAATTACGGTCTCGAGAAGTGACTAAAGCCGTCAGTCGAAGATGATTCGTCAAGCCGCTCGTGAAAGATAGTGGAATTTCGGCACTAAGATAACAATCTATTTACAAAAACAGGGAAAGAAAACTGAAAAAGAAACCTCGTCATGGTTGTACGACATGAATAGACAGGTGACCGCGCTAACGAATCAGCACTTCATATATGATTAAGATCCGCCAGGGTAGTCAGAATACGGAGGACTCGTTTTATGCTGAGAACTGTATCTGTGCTTTTCGAATGAAAAGTACCTTGAACTGTAACATACCGGTCCCCGATCGCTATCGCTCAGATCGACATTAGATCGACATCTTTCCGCTCCAACGTCACCTTGCGTAACTCGATAAGCCTCTTCGTTCACCCCACGCTTTGCGGCTTAACTGAATTTCGTTATTCATAACCTGGTCGACTTGACTATTTTACAATCATGCTCTGTTTCTTTTTTAACCACTATCAGGTGAAAAAAGTTACAGAACTACACGGTCGTTTGTGCTTCACCTCTGTCTTCTTCTCGGGTATATTGCATTCTTGTCCTTCTCTTTAGAATGAAATCTTCGTGAGGATAAAATTGTAGGTGGGCTATGAAACAAGTAAAGAGGAAAGAAAAAGTAAGCTATTCTATCATATAAGTTAGGGTATGAAAGTGAAAAGCAGTAGGTGATCCGCAACAAACTGCGAAACGAAATTGTCGACCATACTCTTATGGAGGGGCATATCTAGCGCAGTGGTTAGAGGCGCGCTCCAATACACATGGTGTCGATCTCGCGCCCTGGGCTCACCAAGCCTTCCATTCCTCCAGGGTCGGCGAATTAGTACCAGAGTTTTTTTGATGGAAGGCAGCACTGACTCGATGCATCGGTAGGTCACTGCGAGTCTTTGTATAAGCCAGATATGCTATCAATTAAATATGCTTGATGAAATCGAATGCATTACGCATTCCTCAGAGATTGATGAAGCTCGAGAGCTCTGTCTTTATGCTTTTGATCACATGAAAAAGTGGATGAGTTGCACAGTGGTTGAAGACGCCCTTGAGTATTTACATAATCATAAGGGTCGATTCGGTACCCAGGACTCACCAAGCCTTCCATCCTCGCTTGATTAGTAAATTACTGCCAAATTTACATAGAAGGGAAAGAATGCTAACTTTATACATCAGTACGTACATACGTACACTGCAGATCAATGATCAGATCTGTTTACGACCAGACCCACATTCAGTCACCTCTACAATACCACGAATGGAATCGAATACATTGCGAACATTCCTGAGATTTGTCATTGTGAACCAAATTCATTTTGTTTAGCTTTTTATTTGCAGCCTGCTAATTTTTTCGCGGCAGGATGTAATGTGGAAGACAACTAGTTTGATGCTGAGATATTTGCAAAACTTGTACACTGGGCTAGATTCAAACCCGCGATTATCCTTTTCGGCGCTCACGTTTTACCTACTGCCTTCCACGTGTTAAAATCTCTTTGACAAACTAGTCGAAATGAATAAACTTTTGAGGAAAGACGATTATACCTCATCTATTTATTTTACTCTTTACTAAGTAGATCTTCCTATCTGATTAGTTTGTGTTTGTTCACTTAGTTAGTTTCATTAACGCTTTATTACACTGCTTCCCAGATTAGCAGTACGAGACCTTATCTCTCCATAGATGATTTTCTACTGGCCCTCGGGCACACTAACCACTAACAATCCGCCATTATTCTAGTCGTCCAAGATTTGCCTGCCTACCCATCTCATGACAATTAAACGTTCTTAGCGCGGTACGATTCTAGGTGTCTCAGCAATTAGACGGTTTTTCGTGTAATTTCTCCAGTTCCCGTATTTCTTCTCTCCTGTTGGGCGCCATCATGTCCGAGTGGCGTTTTTATATGGAACGCTTATGTAAACTATGTCCTGAGAACAGGAACTTATTGTCCACCACCACCACTAGATCCTCGTTGCTACGAGCTCAGATGTCAAGCATTACATGAGATTCAATGTTTCAAACAATGAAATGGCTATAAGTGATAAACAAAAAACTAGTCCTACTGTGCGCGTTATTTAAACCTAAAACTTTTTGGAAAAGTGGGGGTGAGACGAGAAAAGATCAGCAGACGAAACTCAGTTGGCCGTCTCATTGCTGTTGATGAGGTTATCATTAGGAAATTTCAGCCTGCAAGTTTTCCAAAAGAGAACTAATGCTGAACGAAAGACGGAAACATCGAGAATAACTGGACATAGCTTCAATGAAGCTGATATTGGCAAAACTCCAGATCGCAGGCGTCTGCGGTGGGGAACGAACGCGCTATTGTCCTTTTCGGGTAGTAACGCGTTCACCACCACACCATGCGGGTCCTTCGTTTCGCCTTTCTCCCAACTAGTTCTATGAATCTCAGCCAACAGCAATCACCCGTCAGCGGGTTTGATCTGGAGTGCCCAAATAGTCAACGAACCCAATTAAGCTAAGGTTTTAGTTATAATCACAATCTTAATCATTTTATTTACTCCCTACTCTTTTTTTAATGGTAGGAGTTTTGCCAATATCTCACCTTCATTGAAGTGATATTTCGCAATATACCCTGCCATTAAAAAAAAAGAGTAGGTAGTAAATAAAACGATTAATCACTGGATATAGTTGGAAAATTCTGAGCACTCAAATCGAGTTTGTCCGGAATTTCTCTCTTGTGGAACCAAATATTTTCAAAGGTAATCCCTTTGGTGAGCAGTCACCTAATTTGGATTTTTAAATCTAGTGCATTACAAAATTGCCACAGTATGTAAAATTAAGAAATCCAATTTGTAGAGTTCGGTAGCACAGTGGCTAGTGGTGCAGTTCATGAGGAAGCAAGGCCTTGGCTTGATCACCCTCTCCAACGCTGTCCTCCAATCCACACGAGAACACCTTAGCTCGGTTATCTTTAAGATCGTGCAACAGCCGAAACAGCACACGGAACGTTCGAAGATCACTGTAGACGATGAATGGGAAGAAACGAATCGCATGCAATAGAGGTTAAGATCCCCACAGTAGATGTGATGGCTGGGTATGTAAATTAAACAAAAATGTATACATCTGCAGTGACGCTGCAATGTTTCCAAAACTCCGAACTATAGGTGTCTGTGGTGGGAATCGCACATGCTATTACGCTTTCTGTGTGCTACTTTATCCACAACCACACCATACATGTCCCTGGTTTCGCCTTTTCTACAAATATCTCAGCATCAGTAAGGTTATATTTCACACCTTAACCTGCAATGAAAAAATATTTGGTGGTAAATAGAACAGATAATCTACAAAGAAGATAGGTATGTTTTATAGGTAAGCTTTCCTTTCACGAAATGCAAGTCTTTAAGAAATGAGAGCTATGAGACGTTGTTGGCGTGATATCAACTCTGAGGAAGTTGATAAGTTCTAGGCACTGGGGTTTTGTTCGTAGTCGTTATTTTGGAGATTCAGAGCTAATGTCCTGTTTATTTTCAACTTGTTTTTTTCTGCTCTTACAGCCAATTCTTTGTTTTAGATGGAAGAAGAGTTGAGGGGAAACAATACGGATATCACAGTAATTGGTTGCTAGTCTTTCACCAGTAGTAAGTAGTAGTGTCAGATCATACCATTTCAAAACTTTCTCAGCAATTATGATAACGAAACGGTTGTTTTCCCATTCGTTGTGTAGTTCGCAAGTGTAAGCGTAAGGGAGAACGTCCGCTGGCTACGGATTCGTGGCACCTCCGGCCCAGTGTTCCAATGGGAGGCGTGATGTTTCCCAGTGAATGAGCGTGAGACCTGGCCAGTATATAAGGCATCCAGGTGAAATAATGATTTCACTAAGCCATGTGTTGCTATTCCGTCGTCCAGCATTTGCTTATCGTTCTTTAGTTTGCTTACACGTTCCGTTATCAGTGTTTTTGTTTACGGCAGTTTAATGAGCCTAGTCGGTAGCTTGTTAGGTTTCTATAGCTAAATTTATCTGATTTCACACCCAGAGCAGCATGTGGTTGACGTGATGTCGATACATATCTACCTCATCAGATTAGATCTCAGGTGGTATTAGCCCCATACGAATCCGATAAGAACTCTCGATACCTCGAACATCGCCCACAAAAGTCCCGGATATGCTTGATTGATCGGTTATCGACGTTAGGCTTCATAAGGACAGTTAGAGCAGGATAGTTACTTATCACCTTTTTTTTCGCTCTTCTTATCCTTACTTTTGGCTTCGCCTAATTAAACTTTCTGCAAGATATTTCAGGGCTTTTTAAGCTTACAAGCTGAATTGGAGTTTTATGAAAGTGGATATAATTAAACTTAGTGACAGCAATGACATATAATCCTTATAAGAATGAATAGAAAGTAAGGGAAGCATCGTTAATTGGATTTTCTCTCCCCTATAAAGTCCATCCTCCGGAATTCTTTTCAGTCGAGAGTAGTGTTCTTCCTAAACCGTATACTTTCACTTCAGCTATAACAAGAATAAAAAGGCATAACAAGCAAAAACCACGTTGCATCGGTTGAAAACTTACATTTTTCCCTCATGATTCCCTATGAATGGATAAATATTGAAATCATTGAAGCGCCAGCCAATGAAGCGATGCGTTCGATGACAATCTCTACGACGATTAATTTTGTCAAGTCATCTGTGACTGCTTCTGCTCCATATTACTCATTTTCGTCCACCACATTCACCACACATCAGCTTTGTCGCTTTTGTTCAAAGCCATCAATAAGCTGCTCTGTTCTCCTTTGATCTACAACATTGATTATCCCAGGATTTAAGCTTTTCCCGCGCTCCATGTGCATACGTAATTAGTGGGCGGTCCGGACCGAAATCGCCGACCCGCCCCTTTCTAGCTCGGGTCAGCCTCTTCTCGGACTATTTTATTACCATGTTATAGAAATCTGCTTAATTGATTGTGGTTTTTAATCGTGTCTGCTTATATGGATTGATTGTACGAATTTTAGATGCTGCTGAAGCTGATTTTTCTGCCCGTAGTAATCGGGGAATCATTTTGGATGACTGCCGAATTGTTACGAGTTGATTGGCGTGAAGGTTGCTTGACTACCGCCGGCTGTTCTCAACCACGATTCAAGGTATTCCTCTGTTTTTATAGTCCTAAAATTCAGTAGTCCTTTTGTACCTATTTATGCAACCTTCAGTTACAAGAACATAAGCCAGCACTAAGTGAATTCTTAGAATGACGGCTCCAAGTCCTACTTCGATTTTAGTCACTTCACTGCTTGAATGGCTAAAAAGCTGAAACAGACCAAGTATCGACGTTTTATTAGATGACGCATCGAAACTTTATTTATATGAGATAAATGGCCAGGTAATAGCAGCGAAACTAGTTTTTGGGCCATTATAGCGTGAAATTGTCATTTAAAAAAAGTAGTAATATTCTGGCATCGTTTTCACAACGTTATTCTGATGTGTTCAGATTCTCGAAGACATGCTACCGTTGACGGAGAAGCTCTCTATCAGTTGGCCAGTATCCGAGCATTTCGTCCAGGTGGAACTAATGACGATCTTAACCGTTTCATTTACTGCCTACTGTTTTTAATGGCAGGGTATATTGCGAAATATAACTTCAATGATGCTGAGATTTTATGATTGTGATTAAAACTAAAGCCTAAGCTTAACAGGGTTCATTGCCGATTTGGGCTCCTCAGATCAATCTCGCTGACGGGTGATTGCTGTTGGCTGAGATCGATAGAACAAGCTGAGAGACAGGCGAAACGAAGGACCCGAGCGATGTAGCGGTGAGCGCATTACTCCCCGGAAAGGACGATTTCGCGTTCGTTCCCCATCGCATACACCTGCGCTCCGGAGTTTTGCAAATATCTCAGCATTATTGAAACTAATGACGATTTTTATATGATTATCGATAATTTGCAAATATCCAATCGATATTGGTCCTCTTCGGCTCCGTCCATCGTACCTACCGTAGCACAGTTCTATGATAGGGCACGGACAACTCGTCCACTAATTGAGATTAATTGTTCTCGGCAGTCCGCCAAGAATTCTGTACGCAACGGATTTACGGCCATAACAGTCTTTTCACGAGCCGACTTTATTGCCAGTAGATTCGCACAGTATAACGCTAGAAAACTAGTAACACCAAATCACAGGATCCTATTTCTGTTACGTCATCGTGCGGCAAACGCTGTGAAGTATCGTAATTAGTCAATCATCGATGGCGCAAGGCTTTAAAACTTATGCGCTCTCAGGATGAGGATCAAATAGGCACTGTAGATGTTTTTACTCAACATACGTGTAGTGCGAAATGACTGGATTCCAATGACTGACGAGAGAATTTAGAAAGGAGTGAAAACCTGAGTGAAATGTTTTCTATTTAAGGATTCATCACGACCCTTCGTCTCTCATTGGTCTGNTGAACTTGATATACTCTGACTGTGCGTTTAACAATACGAAACATTTGTCCATTTCCTCTTGTGTTGAGCAGAGGACAAAGCAGTCGTCTACATACCTACAGTAGAGTAGCGGCCCGAGATCAGTCGAGTCCATCATTCCTCATCGACTTTGTCCATCCCACCTACCGTAGCGCTGTTCTATGATAGGGCAGAGACAGCTCGTTCATTAATTGAAATTAGCTGTTCTCAGCAGTCCGCCAAGAGTCCAAAAATTCTGTACGCAACGGATTTACGGCCATAACAGTCTTTTCGCGAGCCGACTTTATTACCAGTAGATTAGCACAGTACAACGCCAGAGAACTAGTAACACCAAATCACAGGATCCTAGTTCTGTTACGTCATCGTGCGGCAAACGCTGTGAAGTATCGTAATTAGTCAATCATCGATGGCGCAAGGCTTTAAAACTTATGCGCTCTCAGGATGAGGATCAAATAGGCACTGTAGATGTTTTTACTCAACATACGTGTAGTGCGAAATGACTGGATTCCAATGACTGACGAGAGAATTTAGAAAGGAGTGAAAACCTGAGTGAAATGTTTTCTATTTAAGGATTCATCACGACCCTTCGTCTCTCATTGGTCTGCCGGTAAACCCGAAGACGTGACGTTGTCATGCCAAGTGGTCGGCACTGATCCTACCTATGGATTTCCGAGAATTTGCGACCAAACCCCATCGATTCGTGTATTCCAGGAGCGGGTCACCGAAGCATTTGTGAGTTCGGGTCGTAAATTATTGTAATTAGTAACATGACAATGCTGTCGCCCAGCTGCAGTTGCGTAATGGGATTGTTTTTTCTTGTGAGTTAGAATAGTTTTATTATTAAAGAAACTTGAATACAGTATCATCATCGTAAGCAACAAACTGGAGAACTGAGGAGATGAATGGGGAAGGTTTCGTCTTATTCTTATTCAATCTTATTCAATGTAAGGGATATTGTGATTGTAAGTATTGATTGTGAATAACTAAATGAAGTACAGTAGAAAAAAATGATGACTAGGCAAGAAATCATCTTTACAGTGAACTAATTCTTTTTTTTTGCTAGATTCACGTTTCTTCAAGATTTTAGGAAGAATTTAGCTACTATTTTTGGGAAAGATCGTTGTTCTAGGGTCGCAATCGTCGTCATCAGACCACCACCGGTCCACTTTCTGAAGAAGAACTTGGGAAAAAACTGATAGAGATTCGCGGCAAATGCTTCAATGCAACAGTAGCCATACAGAAACATATCGAAAGATGTCCATGGTGCCCTGACCCCTCCGATGTGACGCTCATTGAGCAAAGGGTTAGTGAAGGCCTAACCGTTATTTTTCATTTACATTTTACAATAAGCATTAGTGGCTAAATGGAACAGTTTTACTCAACAGCTGTAGCCTAATGGAAGGCCTTCCATTATAAAAGAAACTCTAGTGGGAAATTTGCTGTATGAGATTTCCAACGAGTGAAATGTGCAGTGTGTGCATTTCTAATTCATAACAAAAACTCTTTCTGTAAGCAAAATATGCTTATGCACTTCTGTATGAAAAAGTAGTTATCTCAGCGTGAAAATGGCGTGAGAAATAACGCTGATTACCTATGAACTTCACACCACTGGTGCTCACTCTGAGGTGCTCAATTACTTGAGAGCCTTATGCTGGGTCCAACATCAGGACGTCTCGTACTGAAACACGGATTCTTTCAGATTCCTGACGATATCTCTTCCACATTCTCAGCGTCGATCCTTTCACAGTGGAAAGGAGACGATCATATTCTGCACATCTCTGTACTAGTTCTGGCAGCAATTACTATTCTTGCTTCCATCGGATTCGCAAGTATGCTGGTGGCGTTCCTGAAGCATAAACGGTCAGTATATGTTGCTTTGAAAGAGTTTTTTTTTTGCTAAAATAGAAGGCGATTCTCCGCTCTTTTTAAAATTTTCTTCTAGTTGTTTCATATCACCGTTTTCATTGTAAGTTTTTTGATAGTAGTTTGTTTGATATGACATGATCTGCAGTAGACATGATTAACTACGGGTGCGTAGTGGTCGGAAGCTACCTGCAGTACACATGGGATCGATCCCGTGCCCATGGCCCACCAAGCCTTCCATCCCTCCGGTGTCGGGAAATTAGTACCAGCCTTGTCTGAGAGGATAGCAGCACTCGTTGCATAAGTCGGTAGGCCGCCGGGAGTCATTGTAAATGCCGGATATGCATTCAATCACCTCCAAGCGATGATTAATGAAGTCGAATGAACGGCGCATCCTTGAGGGTTTGATCAACGCCGAAAGTTCTCATCTCTTTTATCGTTTTATAACTAACCAGTAACTTAAAAATAAGCCGCAGTAGCAACGTTTATAGCGAAAGATTGTTTATCGCTTTCTTAATTCAGAACCCATCGCCAAATTTCGGTGAACCCGCGCTATCATCCGTATTCATCGTCTAAATGTAAAGTGAGCGACGATGAAAATCGGTTTGTTACTTTATTGCTGCACTTTTTTTAATTCCATGATGTTCTTAACTAACCTCAGCTATTAAATTTTTTGCGAGGTGCTTAGATTACATACGTAAAGCGCGAGAATGGGAGTAGAGGGGTCTTCCTCAAGCGTACCTCGTAGTTTTTTCTTCGATCTGTATAGTTGGGAGAGTTTCGTTATCACTTGGGTGCCTTTCTTTTTTGTAATAGGGTCGTATATCATCTCACAGTTGCGAGATATGCGTGAATGATTAACGAGCACATCTCACACCTTCACCTCGTCGGGGCTCGTCTATCGTCGTCGGTTTTGATGGATTTGCACCATAGCGAGAATGAGTGTACGAAGTGATTTCACGATTAAGTTGAACTTCGTGGATGATATTAAATTTTTTCAAGTGAAACACAATATTCTTAAGAAGCAAACTCCGCCTGTTAGTTTATTCTTTGCTAACGGAAAAACTGACGTTTTGGCGGATTTCGCCCTTTTCAGAGCTTGGAAAAGTCAGGTTGACAGCAGTCATAAGGTCTTTGTAAGCGTCGTAGTGAATGTGGTTAGCTCTAAATGTTATGACGAGCATCAAACTTCCTTGGAAAGTGTGAAGAATAATCAGTGGAAAACTAGCCTTAAGTAATCACTCCGGTTTTCCTTAGGAGATAAATCTGAAGAAGGAGGTTTACCGCTGAGAGGGAAACACTGCGGATACGGTTATTGCGAACTTTTTCATAGTAAGGTAACTCCAGCACCGATTGACGTTTCTGAGTGCGAGTGTTATACAAAACTCGCCACAAATTGTTTAGAAATGACATTTTGAATCAACAGAAAAGTTGTAAAATGCGAGGGTTACTAATATATTATTCTGGTTAAATAAGCTCATTTTCAGTTATGACATGCCATGGGAACAAACTCGTCCGCTTACCTACTGGCTGTCATCGTCGAAATCTGAAGCGACGACGACATCACCACTCGATTCGGCATCGTCGCTGGGCGCGACGTCGTCAATCGTCGCTCCGTACAACTTCCGAGCAACATGCACAATACCTCAGACGCATCTCTACCATCACATCTCGCCGAACTCTTCTGTCGGACCTGGTCATGACTCTGGACTAGAATCTGTCTAGAAATTCGTATCCATTTGTGAATACATATATGGTCACGGTCTTGCTACACCGCGTGAGGTACATGTGTTGGTTATCACTGTATCCTCCTTGTGTAGCTTCCGTAGACCACAAGGATCAGCTTCAAACCTCGTTTTGTGGCTGCAATATGACTGGCGATGTGTTCCTTACCCTGTCATGAATCTCAGTCGCTTCCATTTACGGGTATATTCAGTCCGGTGTGAGTTTTTTTAACCAGCTAGTTCTAGTTAATAACTTGCGTTACTGTGTCAGTATAATCATTTCTCCACTCTTCTGTTGTTTCTGCCCACACAAAAAAAGTGTAGTTACGTTGCATTGCCATGCTAATTTGTAAATATATGAACATATTGTCTTGGAGTTTTGTAATATAGGATTCAATGAAATTTAACTTAGAACGCTTTCTAATTAGAAAATTTATCATAAGTATTGAAAGATTTTCAAACAAACTAGCCACCCGGATGAAGCGTCTTCTGAGAAAACTGACAGTGGGGGTAGAACAAAGAAATAGAAGACACTAATAAGTGTCTGCCATTCAAACCCTTCCATACAAAGGAGCTATTTTGAGCTCGAGACTGCTTCTCGAATTCCGCAGATTTCTTGCTCTCGGTGATAACCACGACGAATAAACTGTCGACTGACCTCATTTAGCGGGATTTCATCCATCCATATGTTGCACTACGATCGGAATGCCTGTTGAAGACGATTAGCATTTCACGTGTCCTTCCAGATTAGAGAGTATCCATGAAGCCGTGAATCAACACCACTGTAAGGATGTAAAGAATTCGAAAAAAAACCCTTCAGCTGCGCACCAATAGGGTTGAAATGTCGCTAAACATGTGCCGCGAAAACCTATGGGCTTATTATCATACAAACCCGGAGAAGTCGGCGGAGCAATACAGAGCTTTATAAAACGCATTATTTAGAAAGTATTTATCAACATCTTAGATGGAAGCCATAGCCGTTGTAATCGTTAATAAGGAGTATGGGAATAATGCGAAATGTAAAAATGTCAGACAGCTTTTAGAAATCTGGGATTTGGGCTTCCGTGACTTATACATATTAATATGATTGGAAATAATTGAAAACGATGCACTAAATTTTAAAAAATCAAGAAAGTTAATGTGTAAACTAACGATAGACAACTATAATTCCATTAGTCATCGAAGCAATGCAGCTTTGGCTCGTCTCTGTCGTTCCCTGTCATTCTGCTGACTTGATGGGAATGATGAGCGACACACTCGCAACGGAGGTCTTCTACCCCTGCCGTTGTTTGCGAAGAGCAATCACGGATAGGTCGACGAGCTTTGTCGTAGCTAAATGTAGTCACGTTTAACTTTATAGACGACAGAGCCATTACTATCTAAGAAGGAATTCTCTGTCGGTCAATGGTGGTCGAGTCGATTCTCTCTGGAATTATCCTGGTCCGGAAGGATAAGGAGCATGTAGGGCTCGGTGAGGGATCTATCCAGCACCGTGCTCGTGACTTGGATCATACCATTGCATCACCTGCCTCTGTTTACACTACAGTGATTAAATATTTGAAAATATGTTTCACTTTCTTTTCTGCTCCGCAATACTGTTTACAAGGAGCGCTAGAAATCTCAAAAAAGATTCTAATGCTTCCACAGATTCATCGCACCGTCACAAATAATTCTTGAACTTTCCGTAATTCACATTTTAGAAGAACTTCAAACTAGGTTCAATCAGCTGCTCAGCATCTTCCGTTTATGCGCAAGTCACTGCTATGGAGTCTCGTAGTGTGTTCGTGTTTGCACGTCCCTTTTTCCTCGTTGTGACCTCATTGTTGACTAGAGGAAATGTTGCGTGAGTTCCGTCACACCGGCGATTTGCACAGGTGTTTTGGCGTAATGGACAAGCAGACCTCGTCGAAATACTTAGTTTTTTGGCCCTATATATACTTGGATCATCTACTCTCATTAAAGATGTTTCAACTACTCACTTGGATCCTCAAAGGCAAATGAAAGTTTGATTACTGTAAATCGGAAGTTAATAGAAATCCTCTAGAATCCAATCCACTCACTTAGTGACTGAATTTTTTCGGGATGTCAAAGGCAGTGCAAGAAGACCACCGATCCGATGGTCAGAGTTCTTCGCTCGGTTGCAGGCTTTAGGCAGAGTTGACTCGTAAAGTACAATCTGCACAATGAAGGGGATATTCACGCACGCACATGTGAACACTTCATCTGCATAGTAACATCTACAACATCAGATTGTGAGTAAAAACAGTCCAGACTATGTAATGTCTTCAAAGTCATACGTTGTGAAAACATCTTAACGACTAATTAGCTCTCATTAAAAGAATCTATTGCTTTGAAAAGACAAGCAGAGATGTAATGAAAAAATTCGTAGGAATGAGCCATTGCATGCATGGAACGTTTAGACCTGCACTATTGTCGATCTACAATCTACCACTGCTTTCTATAACTTACATTTACGAAAAGACGAAGACGTCGAAACGTTAGCCGAAAATAAATATCATTATCAACCTCGTGTAAGCTCACCAAAAAAAAGAATACTTACATTTACGTTCAAATAATTTTGGCCATGTTGGCCATGTTATGAGGCATTACTGGTGCAAGGAGTAATTCGATAAATTTTATCGGCTAGTTATCAGCTACCTATATCTTCGGTAAAAGGACAAAGGATAAAGAATGAAGCTCTCGGTTTTGACCATTCCCTGAAGCATGCACCATGCATTCGACTTCGTCAGGCAACATTAGAGATGAGTGAATGCATTTATGGCATATACAATGGCTTTCGGTGGCCTACCGATGTGTCGAGCCAGCGCTACTATCTTTATAAATAAGACTCGTACCAATTTTCAGAATCCGGAGGCATGAAGTGCTTGGTGAGCCCGTGTCGCGGAATTCAACTCAGGTTTAATGTAGGGCACCTTTAACCACTGCGTTGTACGCGCACTTCGATAAAACATATAGGTACAAATAAATGGCAAAGATAAAAAGCACGAAACAGAAGGCGGGTACCAACGTAGATCTCCAGATGGTATCTGCAGCTTACATTGGGTATTAGGAAACTTCTATGGGACCAACCTGTTTCTTAGTGCGTTACCTTCTTTCGCTAAATCATATCTCGACCATTACTTCTAAACTTCACACTGGTAAAGTACCAGTTAATGAGGTGATAGGAGCGGGATACGGTCGAACCTCAAGTCTGGCAAAATCTCAATCAAATACTTCCTAATTGTCTTTGTTAAACGTTTTTTAACCGACTTATTGGAAACCATGTCGATTCTGAGGCCATATTTAGCACTGCTTTGCGTCAAACGCAGCAACTCCCGAGATTTCCACTCGGTGATGAGTTTGCAGACTTTCAAACAGCGGATACTGTTATATACTCAATTCTATGGATGCGAAATTGGATGGTTTGTTTTGCGTGCTGAAACAATGCTCCTAATTATTCTAGCAATTTCCTAGTTTTTCTTCTAAATAAACTCAGCGATTTGCTCAATTATTTAAGCCTTACACCAGTTTAGTTCATTAGACATTATTGAATGGTGTGGCGCTCTGCAAAACGTGTTATACTGTAAAGTTATTTAACGGTGCTAACTGAACTTGGAACTGAGTAAACATTTATTACGGAGTTAACATTTCCGATCGCAAAGGATCTTCTTTGTGCTTTTAACCGTACTAATTATGTTTAGCATTAATTTATGTGATTGTATGATATTTCAAACACTGAGAAGATAAGCAGCAGTCGCATAACATGAACTAGTTGGAATATGCACTTTATCGCCCTGATTCAGGACCGAACTCGATAGTGCTTCGTCGAGAATTGTTCAAAACGACAATTTGGAGGCGTACTCATCGATTTAAGCACACTGGGGCGCGAATACATTTCGTGAATTGGGTAGGTCTGTCTTTCTGTGATTTAATGAAACAGTGACTTCACAGAGCTACAAAGTTCCTAAGATCTGTTCGTACGGCTTTTTTTCTTGTTTGGGCTGGTTGTTGAGTAGGGTTTCATGGTCGGTTTCATGGCTCACCCAGAAACCCTGCATTTTCAAATTTTTGAGGTTATGGTGTGCAGTAGTTGGTGTTGCTCTATTATGCACATGGTTGCAGATTACTCTTCACGTCATTAGTCCTTCAAAGAACGCCATAAACTACCAAACTAGCCGGAGGGCATTGAAAATACTGCCTTGCCGTCGCTGTGCACCCTCATTCTGAATTTCATTCTGCAAACCTAGAGGGAGTGGGGTGTGCAAGATATTACTACGAGATAAATCATTGTTGAGCACGTTATTATTCAGTACTTTTTATACCTTTATTATTTCATGCTTATTAAAGCAAATACCCGATTTGGCCACACATTATTGTTTTATAAACCATGACTCTGCAAGTTTGTAGTCGTCTTCGTTTGATGAAGTTCGGAACGGCTCGATGTTTCAGACAGCGTCACCGAGTATTGGACATCGAATTGCGAATACTACGCACCTGTCTACGAGGCCGACAAAACCAAATGTTCGCCAAGTGGAAGAAATGCGAGACGAAGGAAAACTTTTGTGCTCAGTATTTGGAGGACCGCCTCTGGAGGAGAATAGTGGGCGGGTCAGTGTTGATTTGCAACTCTATTAGGACCTTTCCAAGCTCTGAGGAAGGCGAAATCCGCTGAAACGTCAGCTTATTCGTGAATAAAGAATAATAACACCTCGCGTTTGCTCAACAAATTACGAAGAATTACTCGCTCTGTGATATACATGTAAACGTTATTGCAAAAAAAAAATATGGCAATGTTCACTCCATTTACTCTGCTCTACAAAAATAAAACGAGCTGCTTACAGAGCTATCTTCGGTAGCATAGTAAACCCACTTTCATTTAACCTCGGTGCAAGTGATCAGTGGACCTTGTTTCATTGATAAGCTAACAGGAGGTTGTTACCAATATTTATTCGGCTAATGCTTCGACTTCTTCGTCCTCCTCAAAACCGATGATCCGATTCGATGTCTACAGTCGTTCGTCATCTCGATGTGGTGTGAGATGATTCGAGAGACGCTCCACTAAAGAACATCCTAAAGAAGTTAGCTTATCAATAAAACAAGGATCATATCTAAGATACATCCGATTAAGATAGGGGAGGGTCAGAGATATGCCTTCAGAAAACTGCTCAGGTTTCACTTTTTAAGCTGCATACAGAATTTTCATTCTGCTTTGCAAACTTTATCAAAGAAACTTTGAACTTTGACTTTTGCAGATGAGTGATAGTGAAAATCATTCCAGTGCTGTATTTCGCGGTTAGCAGTTTCACCGAGCTAGCGGCCAGAAGTTGGACACCGAGAGTGCGATAACTGACTTAAAAAACGTAACACAGATTTTTTTCTTTGTAGGTCGTATCACCTGTATCACCTGTAGTCCCGTTGATCATCGAGTGACTCGAGCGGGCGCCAGTAAATCTCCCACTTTTCCCTGTTCCGTGCAAGAGTAACCCAGTGGGTTCTGCTCGCACTAGGGGCTCGTCGAGCATCATATCTTTCTTCTAGGCTCTTCGTGAAAAACTTTAACCTTCGAGTCGGTGGTCTTCCTGCAGTACGTTTAACATCCCGAGGAATCCAGTCACTAACGGCTGTTGTCCATCGAAGGTCATTCATACGCATTACGTGTCCGACCCACCTTATCTTCGAGTGTTTGGCGTACAGAACGGCATCTTTGATTTTTGATCGTTGACGCAGATCGGAGCTTCAGATCCCATCCCTTACTTGTGTGGAACGGGATACTCCTAGCGTCGTCCTTTCGACTGCGCGTTCGATAACGCTGAGTGGTCTTTCATCCTGCTTACGTAGGGACCAGGTTTCTAACGCATGCGTTAGGGCAGGAAGCACCATTGAGTCGAAAAGGTGGGCACAGAGTCGAGTGTTCTTTGTCCTTTTCACTACATCCTCGATGCTCTTGAAAGCTTCCCAAGCCGCTCGTCTCCTTCTGCTCAACTCTGGAGCTAGGTCGTTCATCGGGCTGATTTTCCGACCTAGATAGATATAACTGGAGCATTTATAGATATTCATTCCGTTAAGCGTGGATGGGTCTTACGAAACCAATCCGTTCTTCATGAACATCGTTTTTGTGAGATTTAGTCGAAGAGCAATTTTTCCATAGGCTTTATCAAACTCGCCAGGCATACGTTCCGCTTGGCTAATGTTTTGTGTTCTAAGGGCGATGTCATCAGCAAAGCAAAGTTGGTTTAACTGCTGACCGTCGATTTTCACTCCCATACTATCCCATTTCAATGTTCATTTCAATGTTTTGGAAGATGGCAGTAAATAATGTTGGCGAGATAGTACCGCCTTGCCTGACTCCTCTTTCGACGTCAACGTTAATATCGTTGTAGAATAATGATATCCTGGTTGTGAAATTTTTCTACAGCTCACGAAGAATCATTATGAACTGAGTAGGAACTCCTTGACTGTCGAGGGCTTTTATGACTGCATCTATCTTAATTGAATCACAGGCCTTCTATAAATCGATGAAAGTGAGACAGAGTGGTCTTTTGTACTCTAGCGATACTTCAATGAGCCGTGTTACCGTGTGGATGTGGTCCATCGTACTAAATCCTTTTCGGAACCCTGGATGCGTACATGACTATCCTTCGTCTAGTGTTCTGTCAATCCTGTTCAGAATGACCCGAGTGAAAAGTTTGTAGACGACAGACAGTAAGCAGATTGGGCGATAGTTGCTGATATCGTGCAGGTCACCCTTCTTGAACAATAACACGGTCTTGCCGCTCTTCCACTGAGTAGGGACCTTGAATTCAAACAAGTAACGTGTGAAAAGCCGAGCCAGTGGGTTTACGACGATTGGCGAAAGGTTTTTCAGGTGTTCTGGTTTTATTCTGTCTGGACTTTGTGCTGTTCGACTTTTCACCGACGAAATGGCATGTCGGATTTCGGAAGGGAGAACCGGTGGTACAACATATCCATCTTCCTTTATTCCGTACAGCGAAAGGTGGACGTAGCTATCAAAGAGATCTGAGTAGTAGTCGTGGATGATTTTCTCCATTGCCTTTCTGGACGTTGTAACTGTTCCGTCCGGGTGCCGGAGTGCAATCATTTTGGCCTTGTAATTGAAGAAACATCGGTGGGCTTTGCGAATACTTTTGCCAGCTTCTGCAGCCTCGACCATTACTGCTGCTCTTTTCTCTTTAAGATCTTCTTTTATCGCCTCTCTGCGTTGCTTTGCAAATTCGGACGTTAGTTCGCGATTGCCTGCGGCTCGTGCGATTTCACGCTGGTGTATCAGCTCGAGTGCTTCTGGAGACGGACGTCTCTTGGTGACTTTCGAACTTTGAACTTTTATAGCTCTAGTGTGAAGATGTTCAATGAGCCGATCATATTTTTCGTCGATGTTATCAACAACGGCATCTTTCCAACAGACGACGAATGAATTGAATAAATTCCAGTTTACGGTTCTTCTGGGACTTCGGTTTTGGAATTTAGCGGCTTTTTCTCTTTTTCGCGAGAAATCGAATCTTGCACGGAGACGATGGTCTGATCCCGTGTAGAATATTGGGGAAACAGCAACATGGGTTAAGCAAAACCTTTTATTTACTGTGATGTGGTTTATTTCGTTATGGTACTCTCCGCTGGGAGACTCCCACGTCCAGCGCTGAGGGTGGGTCTTCTGGAATTGCGCGTTACGAGTCTTGGTCTCCATGATAAACTTAGCCGCTCACCCTGTGCGTTCCATTCTAATCCATGGGCCCCGATGTGACGTTTTTTAGACGTTTTTTTTGTCCAATCTTGGCGTTAAAATCTCCAGTGATGACCTTGAAGAATATAAGGTCTTCTCTGTGGAACCTCTCCAAGTCCACTTAGAACGCTTCGACTTCTTCTTCGTCATAGTTTGTTGTGTGAGCGCAAATGACGAAGGTTATCAAAGCCGGTATTGATCCACATCTTGTTAACCGTAAACATACGATTCGGGTTGTAAATTGTTCGAATGAATCGATGTTCATGGACAAACTAGTGCTGACGTGAACGCCGACGCCGCCGACTCCTCTACTGTCGCATGTTCCGAGGAACAGTTCTTCTCCGATGTCATAGACGGCGTTGAATGGGTGGCGTCGTCTCGTCTCGGCCAGGCCGATGACGTCGTACCTTATCCTTCTTGCTTGCATGAGCAAGTCTTCTATCGAGAACTCGGATGCAAGTGTACGTGCATTGTAGGTACAGATCGTCATCATAGTTCTTTGAAATCCAGGCTGCTTCCATTGGCCCTGAGATTTTAGCAGCCTCTCCGTACTCGCCCTACCCAACGCTGCGAAATTGGGAGCACTTTTGGGGTTAGGGAAATGAGGCCTGCTTTTTTTTTTACTGTGTTTAGCACTTTTGATAGCCACGTATAGCTTGCTGGGCTCTGAACGTGGGGGCTGGGTATACTCACGGGTAGCTTGCCAGGCTCTCCCAGAGTGGACATGGAACTTAATTGTTGGAGGCGACTCCTAACCGCCTCCCATATACTTCCAGTCACTTGATTGCAGGCTTTTGGCCGAACTGACTCGTAGAGCACAATCCGCATAAGCAAGAGTGCACCCACACACGCATGCATGAATACGCCCCTCAAATACTGAAAGTATGTGCCAAATCAGCGCAGCGGAAACAGAGTCCATCCTCTGGAATCACCTGCATCTCAGGGAGGTCGTAGTGGTTTATATTTTCTACAGGTGATGTGTATCATGTAAAAGAAGAACTGTCAAGCAGCGATGTCAAGAGAATGATTACGGGCGGTCATCGTAAGTGGGATCTGCGTTCGTTGAAAGATTCTCGTACTCCAAGTGTGGTGATCCTTGCAAAACAACCCCTTCGTTGAGAATGACTAGTAACCGCTTCCCATTTACTTCCTGCGCACCTGATTCCAAGTTTTTGGCCGAATTGACTCGTCGAATGCAACCCGCATAGACGAAAACACACCCACATGTTTATGTGAATATTTCTTCGTAAACATAGAAGTAGTCGAATGTGTCTCTATCTTCCAATGTAAACGTAAGACTATTTCGTTCAGGAAGCCGCGAACCGCTTCCAATGTATTTCTCAGTCGCTCTATGGAATCGGGTCGCTCCTTCCGTAATCTACGTTTAGGTTAGACGTAAACACTGTCCATTTTTCTTCATTACTAATAAATGATCAGTCTACTATCTACCATGTGGTGAACGGGAGTTATGGAGCAGGATTTGTACAATCCAGAATGCCTCGAGAGTTTTTTGCGCCTGTGTTCTTGATTCGCGTGCGAGGATCGTGACACATACTTCGAAGTCGACCCGTTATTGAGTGGGATAGGAAAGAATGGTCTCACGTTTGAGTTAATTAATCGCTCTTGAGTTCACTCATACATGTAACGCATGTGTATAAATCCGCAAAATGGTGTGTTTGATCATATTCTTAGCTTCTCTGCTATCAGGGTGGTGCTTATGCTTACAGATCTAAAAACTGAGGAGTAGAGCCATACTTCTATTAGAAAATGTTAGTTGAGGTGTGATGAGAGAGAAGGTTATAAAAGATCTCTTAGAAGTCGACTACTTCTCTGCAGTGAGTGGTAACCAATTCTTCTTAGAATTTACTAGTGCAGGCATTAACTTCTACGCGACTACGTAGGCAAATAATGCTCCATACTGAGCAGTGAGGCAGTTTTAACTTTGTCACGGTTACAGTCTGTTTAGGATTAGATGAGCATCATATTAAGTTGTTCGGAAACTAATGCAGATTTAGTCTCCGTCTTTAAAGTGCTGGCTGGTAGCAATTTCTACTAATATGAAACTGTCGAGTTCTGGAGACGATTAATTCGTTGAAAGCGGTCTCGAGCTTAATTTCTGAAGCATTTCCCAGATAAAAAGCTGTTGAGGCGTTTGGAGAGTGGGGTTCGGCAGAGAAGAAGTTTGGCGAGTGTGGTGGGTGAGGTAGAGTTTCGTGTTCCAACTCGTTCAACCTTTGCAGCATCGAGGAGTGCGTCTAGAGTGCGACATTCTGTCACATTGTACGGATTCCATTTGTCGAGCTTCTACAGCTTCTATGGATGCACTGAAACAGATGAGATGCTTATATCGAGTTTTTCGCTATGTTCTCGAGCAGTTGTGCTTGTATTTGCTACAACACTGAGCCCTTCAGTCCATTGTCGCCTATAGCAAAAGGACGTCTGCGACCTCCCTCACCTTCAACATCGAATTCACGACGACGAAATTTTTGAAGCCAACATCGCATTCGTTAACACTTTCTCAGTCACCTCTTTGGTGTTTAGAATCTTTCAGGCTACATTACGACCGAACATGAATTCATACTGGGTAAATTTGTCGTAATTCTTATTCTGATACCCTAACTTCCAACTTGTAGTGTGAAAATTGCAACTTATGTCATAATTAAGTTATACGTGATATACCCTGTATAAGACATGCTTTGCATTGTCATGTAATAGTGCGGCATTCGAAAAAAAAGCTATTGCTAAACATGGGACACCAGAATACACGCCCTGGGTTAGCTTCCAAAAAAATCTAATGTCCTTCAGCAGCCTATCTTTCTACTGGTTGTTGTTTAGACCCATAACGAGTCCATTATACCCGGTCTACGAGGTCATCATCTCGTAGATTTTGGTGTCGAGTATCTCTGATTACTGGCGTTGGTCGGAGCTCCAGATTACCTTGTCGCTTGCGTTTTACTAGGTACAGCCAGCATAGCTTTTTCGAGCAACGAGTACGCATTCAAAAGCGCTGTGTAAATGAAGGTCCTGCTTAGGTCACGATTATGTGTAACGCATTCGTTAAGATAAGAAGCATCGAAGGAGCAAAAAAGTAGACAAAGCGGAGGATGTTCTTGGTCTACTTTCTTAGATCCTAAGCCATTCTTCTCTTGCTCAGCTCTTGAGCGAAAATATTCATCGCATTATCCACATACACATAACTGTATCATTACATGTGACACCCTAATATCGTTGAGCGTGACTAGGGTGACAGAAAAAGCAAATTCCTTTGTCGTTAAAATTCTCTTCACGAGGTTTAGTCGAATATCAATCGTTCAACAAGGGTTCTCGAAGTTGGCCAACACTTGTTTTAAAAAGGCCAACAATTGTTACGGCTGGATAATTCTTGAGATTTGTAGGAACGACATCATCGGTAAAGCGAACATGGTATATTGCTGGCCATTGCCTTTTACTTCTGTGTTGCACGATTCTAACTTTCGCGGTAACGTTCTCAAGGGTGGTCACAAGTAGTTTTAGCTTTGCCTAACCTATGTTTTTACCTAGATATTATTCTCGTTGTATAACGGTGATATTCTGGTCATAAATTTCTTATACAGCTCACGAAAGATATTTATCCGCCAGGCAGAGAAACGTCGGTTATTTTGAGCCTCTATAGTTCCTTCTGTCTGGCCATAATCAAATATATTGTTTCAGTCAATAGAAGTGAGACAGAGCAGTCTTCTGAATTGGGGATGATATCTCATTGAACCTCGCTACCGTTTTAGATTTCTAGATTTTAAAACCACGATGTTTTAAATATTATTTAAGCCTATTCTTTTTTCTTGACAGGGTATTATGTGAAATGCAACCACGGAAATGCTAACATACGAGAAAACTCGCAACCTCAGTTTAGCTTCGAATCCATGCTTATCCCTTCCAAACGCTCAAGTGCTATAAGTGCTAGTGCTAGTGCTCAAGTGCTAAACCACACCCACGAGACTCTTGATTTGCCTTTCCCTTAGTCAGTTTTTTAAAGCATAGCTGGGTTCAATGCCAGTTTGTGCTCCCTGACTCATTCGTGTTGACGAATGATTGTTGATAGCACCGATGGAATAAAAGCTAGCTGAAAGAAATTCAAAGCGGAGCACCAAATGGTGTGGTTGAGAGCACATAAAACTCTGGAAAGCGTACTCATTCTTTTCGAACCCTTGGGGAGCAATTGAATGATTATCATTCGCCCAGCATCATGTTAATATTTTTCTGAATCAATTAAACGAAAGGTTTGTAGGTGATAAATAGCGGTAGGGTTTGGCGATAGCTTCTGATATCACATTTGTCACTTTTCTTGGGCAAGAACATAGCCTTGTTGTTCTTCCACTGTTTACGAAATTTACATTTTGTTAATTGATGTGTGAAGTGAGCGGACTGAGTTCGGACCAGTTAGGTGTTAAACGCTTCTTTACCGACCAGATAGCAGAAGTTGGAAAGGGAACCCTCGACATATCCAAGCACCGTGGTTTGATTTGGAGAGAGGAGGACGTGTTTTTCAAAATGTGGGAGTAGAAGTGGTGGATGAATTTCTCCACTTCCCTTCTGAAGGCCGTAACTGTCCATTCTCGGTGATGGAGTGCGATCATCCTCGTGTGGTAATTTGCGAAGTTTTGGTGGACGTTGCTAATACTCTTCCCAACCCATGAAACTCTGGCCATCACTGCTGCTTTTCTCTGCTCAAGATCTTCTTTCATCGCTTTCTTCATAACTGTCCATGTTGGGACGTAAGTTGGTGATTACCGATGGCTCGGGACAATCCACGTTAGCGTGTCAAGATGAATGGTCTTGAAGACATGCATCTCTTGATAGCTTCCGAATTCTCGGCTTTTGTAGCAGCATCACTTGAGGTGAAAAAGTTTTTTTTTAAACTTTAGTATGGACCAGGTACGTTGAAGAACACTGCTAATGTGAAATAGAAGTGATTTCTTCCACTGTTGACACATTTCTAGCATAATCGATAAGCATGAGTAAAAAACCTGTTATCAACTGCAATTCTAGTTTATTGACACGAATTGTTATGAAGGAAAGCTAAGGAAATTTTTGTAGGTGCTAGCGGTGAATGACAGGGTCAATGTGCTTATCTTATCGATAAAAGCGGTCTCCCCATAGCTGCGCGGCCTCCAGAACTTCTCTCGTCCACAAGTCATTAGTTTAGAATAAAAACCATTTTCATAAATTAATTGTCAAGAGAATGTCAGGATCGTTCAATAAGAAGTTGATATTATTGCCTTCTATACGATTTACTTTCAATACAACGCTAGCTGACGTCTCGGCAGTATCGCCTTCTTCAGAGCCGCTTTTTCGTGACTTCCAATAAGGAAGCTTAGAACAGCTGATTATAGTCGCACGTGGTTGACAACAATTCAACCACATGCGACTATAATCAGCTGTTCTAAGCTTCCTTATTGGAAGTCACGAAAAAGCGGCTCTGAAGAAGGCGATACTGCCGAAACGTCAGCTAGCGTTGTATTGTATTGTGTTTTTATGGAAGTAAATGTATGCTGTTTAAAAACCTCGCGATTGCTGAGCAAGAAAACGACACATTCATATTCCAATGCCGAGGTTAAGAGAAAGTCGATCCTGGGATTTACTTTCACTTTGTGTCTCATCGTTCTTTGTATGATCATAGGTTTGAAAATCATCGGCGTTTGGAACGAGATTCTTTCATTTCAACGGTCTTCCGCTGTCGCCTTGATGGGATGCAGGAAGACCCACATCTGAATAAGGAACAACTGTGAACAATCGACTCGGATCAATTCGGCCTTGAAGAAGGCGAGGACACCAAGACCTTAGCCAAATACGGTTTCTTATCATTCTCGTGTTAGCTTATTAATGAAAAAATACACGTTCATCAGCGTTTAGTTTCAATCGTCTACTTTGTCGGAGACGTCATATCGTTTCAACGAACAGACAGATTCGTTATAATTGTGCAGCACCACACACACGCACACATGACAATCAGTCGCTGATCTTCACGCCCAAGCGTGCAGGGCTAAATTCTCTTATCTTTCCTTTCATAAATATAGTTCTCTCATCTCTTTTGCTCTACCATATTTTTCCGGTTCAACCTCCGTCAGTCATCGTGATGACACCATTACTGATCTTCTTGCTATTAGAGAGTTGGTGTCATGTGACATGTATGCTTACCGGATTTTAAACATATCCTTTAATTCATTGTTGCTTATAACCGCAAAAAGAGCAAATGGTTTTTTAACTACTTAGAAGATCTGAATCTTTCTCAGTTTAAATGTCATTACTTATTTAGTTCGGCCGCCCCTGCAATACATGTGCATTCGACTCCGCACTCCCAGACTTACCAAGCCTTCTATCCCTCCGTGGTCCACAAATTGATAACCGGCCTATCCGGGAGGATAGCAGCACTGACTTGATACATCGCTAGGCCACCGCGAGTCATCATATATGCCAAATATGCACTTAGTCGCCTCTAGCGGTGCGTGATGAAGTCGAATGCATGGCCCATACCTCAGTGAATGATCAACTCTGAGTGCGCTATGCTTTATCCTTACTATATTTACTTACACATACTTTCTATTCTACTCTCTCCTACTCACTTACGCATAAAAATGTCGCATATATCTCTCTATATTCATGTTTCATAGTGCTTTTTCATGACGAACGAATAGAATACATCGGTAATCATCAGTAAGAAATGTAGTGTATGGACTACCGATAAGTTTGACTTCAGTCGACGACGACGCACATATTGAGAATGATTCACTGCGACCGATCTTTAGAAGACAATGACTGGATTCTGATCTCCAGCATTTACTTTCGCAACTCTATTTGATCTACCCTGTGATGGTCTACCGTCGTTTAGCCATAGTTTGTAGTAACGATCAATTGTTTATCAGCATCGATGAATCAATACTGCAATCTCCAGCTTTTCTTGTATGAACATTTTCGTACGTTCTCGTATTTAATTTATTAGGGTTTTGATTACTCTTCATAAACTCAATTGTTAGCACAAATTAAAAAAAAAAGCTCTCGGGGGTGATCAATCCCTTAGAGATGCGTCATGTATTCGACTAAGTTAAGCATCGTATGGAAGTGATTGAATGCATATCTGGGCTTTGCAATGGCTCTCGGTGGCCTACCGATGTATCGAGCCAGTGCCGCTATATCCCAGACAAGTCTGCCACCAATTTGCCGACCTCAAAGGGATGAAAGGTTTGGTGACTCTGGGGCGCCGGAATCGATCCCATGTGTATTGCAGGGCGCCTCGAGCCGCTGCGCCAAACGCGCTCGTGTTCGCATAAATGCCACTCTAAATATGACCATTTTACACATGAATCTTTGCAGTATTTCTATTTAACTTTTTAATGGAATATTGTTTGCATTTCATTTTTGATCTCGTCTACTTTCAAGCTCTTATTTAAGAGCTTCTAATGCCCTCTTCATTCCATGCTTAGAATATTGACGAGAGTCCATGCTTAAAATATTGACAGATCTTCACGTCCTTGTCTTCTGAACAGCCGTTGTAGTATTCTTCTAATCAATACAGCAGTATTATCTGGTCCTCCGATCGTCCAATGTTGGGGCTATATTTCCTCGTTTTGTCATATTGATCGACAACATGTAGCTGTGGCTACATTTGAAAAAAAATGGTTCGCAAATGTTCTGAAATTTTTAAATAAGATTGTACTGGAATTTTCATGGGAAAATTTTCCATGAAAAAAGTTGCCATGAAAAAAAAACTACGGCGATTATCGAACTCAATCGATAATCCTGATGGTGGTGGCCGAGAGCCATCTCATGCCGTATTTGCTCTTACGTCATCGTTTGCCCTGACGCTAAATAAATACGATACGATCAAAAAATACATCAACAGTTGTTTGTATTCGTAATTGCCTTCAGCCGCTTCGTCTAACCGTGAGAATGTCGTGATTCTATTCTGTGGATCGTTGTTTACCAGCATTTTCACGTTCATTTGCTCTGTATTTACGGTAAAATAGCAATGGTACGTAATTCGGACAAAACTGTCTTACAGTATGCAGAAACTCTATTGATAGTTTTTCCTGAACTCCTTCGCTTAGAAAAATTTAGCGACCGTTATTAAAAAGACGATGATGAATGTTCTTCACAAATTCCTTCTACTTTAAATTACACACCTGAACTTGCATGGATGTTCAACCCTTAAAGATAGTGTTTCCATTACAAGCTCGGGATATCGATTATCTCTGACTCTATGACTGTCGATCGATTCGAACTGTCCGTCTGTTTGCGCACGCTCGAGGCGGGAGCTGACCTCCACTTCCTCGGGGTGGGCGTAAGCAGCGTCGGACTTTCTGTAAAAGGCTTTTAATTACCAGTATTTTCATCACCAGTGAACCTATGAGTGCTGCAACTCATCGGGCTACTCCATAGGTGCTAGGTATTCTGGCGAGTTGTTAGGATTTCCTGATCGCAACGTTGGGCTTATTTGATTAAGCAACCCCATACCGCTTACTATGTGCACTTCCGTCACTTAAATGGGTGCTTTCAGTCGTACGGGGTATAACTTGCAAATGTACAAGCGAATTCACCCACTTCTGGATGGATATATCTTCACAGATAAGAATGACTTATTTCAACGCAGCTCTGGAAAGTCACGGAGCTCCTCATTCGATTCCACCTGGACTCCACGGCCTTCTTACCATACAGAATAGTTCGCTTAGTAACCGAAATGCCTTTTTGTGAAAGGCGAAGTACAAACAGAAGGGGTGGATTGTAAACGTGTATATCAAAATTGGAAACTGGGTATATAAAGATGAGACGTCTCTTCGAAAACAGAAAAGGAAATAAAGATTTCCGTTTATTAAGCCTCGTTCATTTAAAATATAGAGAAAACCACTAGAGTGAAAAAAAAACTGCTAGAGCAAAAAACTAGTTGAGGAAAAGGGAAAACATGCACGGCATTTGGTGTGGTGGATAGCGGGTGACCCTTCGGAAAGGGTAATCGGAGGTTCGAAGCCGAAGTAAGGTTCCGAGTCTCGCTCACATCTCAGTGTACTTGTGGTTGAAGTGTTCGTCAGATGTTTATTTATGATCGCAGTTCTAGTTTCTCTGCTATCAGCACACTACATTTATTCATTCACAGAACTCGAATATGGAGACGGAATCTTAGTTTTATTTAAATAATGTAGGTAAAAATGTAAAGAGAGACGGTTATGGGAAGCGTAGGTAGTTTAGAAGTAGGCTATTTCTTGGCATGGAACGGTGACCGATTCGTCTCAGGACTTCGTGTTAGCCCAGACTTTAACACGTTAGCGTTAGTACAATGGAAATAATTTTCTGCGATAAGCACTGAAGCAAATCTAACGGATAGTTACAGATATTCTTTCTAGGATTTGAAACATCTACAATGTCTACTTGGACAATGTCGTTGGTGATTCGTCGGGCTCTTTTCATAATAACCCCTTCGTTGTATCAGAATGAAAATATCTCATCAGCGCAACTCTTCATCTTGCTGGGATCGATTTTTAACCGCTTTTGTTGGCTATCGATCGTTTTCTGGCCCTGCTACCGATTAATTCGGTATCATTTGCTGCCAAATTCGGTTGTATTTGTATCAGTAAAGGAACTGAACTTGCACACCAGGCGACAACGCACACTCTTCGACGGTTTCACCTAATGCTCTTATCGGCAGTGATAAAAAAGGCGTGATATTTTGATCAAACAGCTCTTTCAATTCTGTGATAAGACTCATGAAATGTAAACAAATCTGGTTAGTGTGAAGGTGTTTACAGTCAGCTTATGTCAAAGCCTAACACCCTAACCTCTTCTACTTTTACATAAAGATCGGATGCGATGGAACATAAAAGATTTTTCAAAACATACAAATACTCTTTATGCATCATATTTTGTTGTAAAATATTATTAGTTCCTACTGTACTAGGATTAGGTTTCGCTAGCCACTTCACTGCTCGATACCAATTGAGCAGGTTAAAAGAAACCTTTCACTACTTTTTTTTAGTGAAGCACAGGTTCTTGCGTTATTCCATGTCTATGCTATTGTTTGTTTTTTTTCTAGCCTCGAATTCATTCATTGTAGTTTTCCCTTTCCATCTTCTCTTATGCCCCTTTAGTTGGTGGTTGTTTCTTTTATTCACTATATTTTCTTTATTCTTCAGCAAAACGATAAAGGATAAAGCTTCGGCGTTGATCAATCCCTAAGGAATTCTCTACGCATTCAACTTCATTGAGCATCGTTGGCAATGATTGAATGCATATCTGGCCTTAACAATGACTCGCGGTGGCCTACCGATGTATCGAGCCAGTGCTGCCATCCTACGAGACAAGTCTGGTACCAATTTCCCGACCTCGGAGGAATGGAAAGCTTAGTGGCCCATGGGCGCGGAGATCGATTCCACGTGCGTGTTATAGGGCGCCTCCGACCACATGCGCCACATGCACCTCCTTATATTCAATGCTTTCCCTAAAGCACTTACCTTAGAACGGCGTAAAAAACACGACCACTTTTTCTCTCCTTAGAAAGCCTCGGTTTGAGTTCTATGGACGAATGGAGGCATTTGATACGGGTATTACAATGATGGAATATTCAAATAGAATGAGTAAATCAGTAGGAAAAAAATCAAATCTATTCCTCCTTGGAACATTTAATGGCCGATCCCTTTTAGAAAGAGGTGTTTGCTGGACAATGACCACCTTTGTCCGTCTATAACCACCTAAAAACCAAATAACTCAAATGGATATCAGTATGACCACCAGTCGTCCTTGTTGAGCTTCTGGTTAGCCAGAGTGCTAAGGAGTTCAGTCGAGAACATGAAGCGCATCACTTTTTTGTTGTGATTCATTTGGCTTTGCCTTTTCGTTACACTAACTCATATGAATTTGCTGTGGTGCATAACTACAGTTACGGATATCTTGTTGTGCTTCTTCGAACTGAACGTAATATGCGCTCCCATCAACTTAGTATTTACTAGTCGCTTGCTACATAGGTAATTGACTCACCTACTTTGTGGGTCGAGCTTTGTCGGGCCACTGAATTCTCTACCCTCGCTTCGTTCTATCGTGATCTTTATCCAAAACGATGGGCTGCTTCGTTCATGATGACGTCTATAAGTAAAACTCCGTAACTCATAAAGTATAGTAACTATTCCTTTAAATACAACCACACAACGTTGCTGAGACATTCACAAAACTCTGGACCGCAGGTGTCTATGGTGGGGAACGAACGCGCTATTGTCCTTTCCGGGGAGTAACGCGTTCACCACCACACCATGCGGGTCCTTCGTTTCGCCTGTCTCTCAGCTATTTCTATCGATCTTTGCCACAGCAATCACCCGTCAGCGGGACTGATTTGGGGTGCCCAAATCGGCATAGGACCCGAATGGTGTGGTGGTGAACGCGCTACTCCCCGGAAAGGACAATAGCGCGTTCGTTCCCCACCATAGACACCTGCGGTCCAGAGTTTTGCAAATATCTCAGCAACGTTGTGGTTGTATTTCGCTTAGTACCCTGCCGCGAAATTATAGTGGGCAGAAAATGAAAAGGTATAACATTATTCCTTAAATAGATCCCATTTTCTAAAATATTACATGTTTCCTATACTAACTATTTACTTATAACTATCTTAAATCTATCCATTAATAATGTATAAGTCTTTAGACTGTTTCGACATGTACTTTCGGTTGAAGCCTTTGTACAAGCTATTTCATTTCTTTCGCATGACCTTCTGATAAGCCTTTGCGTCGTTTTCATATAATCTTTTTGTACGAACTATTCCTTCGCTATCTGATAAAGTTCTATGTTCACGAAGCCTCTGGCATACCGTCCTATCTGATGTACTTGTACCGCGTCATGCCTTGAGTCAGCACTATCTCTGACTCCCTTTGTAAAACTCCACCCATTACACACAAAATATGAGGGGCACCAGCAATTATAGAGACTAGTGTCTGTCTTCCAATCTACCAGTCCCTGGGCTCCAACTCCCAGTGCTTATCTTCCGGTCCCTTAATTCCTCAGTGCTCCAACACCACTGTCTGCCTAGCTTCCTTCAAGTGTATCACTTGTTCCCATTTCAATATCGCTCGTATCCACCCAGCTTGCATATTGTCAAATATCACACATTATTATTGTACCGTTGTTGTTGCTATAAACTGTTATTTCCAAACTCGAGGCTGTTCAGGACAGCTACGGAGAAAAAGTTCCGCGTGGAGAATTCATATAAAGTCGAGCATTCCACGTACAGTTGGCAGACAAAAGGCAAGTCTGATCAACTCCCTAATCCACTGGCCAACTAGCACATAAATTGGTTCCAGGTGTGAATACATCTGATTGACGTGAACTACAAATACAAACGTCAGTTTTGCATGGAATTGTTTCAGAGGAAGTTTTCGTCCTTTCTGACGTCTGCTTCAAACCGATTCTTTGTCGCCTCTAAGCAGACATGGATGGGATCGCCCACTGTGCGGTTATTTTATATAATCTGCAGTACTTGTGAATTTATGGAAGTTCTGCTTCTCGTAGGTAAGCATCCTTCTAAGATTATTGGGATGCTTAGCATAAGGACCTCCTTCAAGTTATAGACCTGTGGAACTTATACATCAATCCAATGTAAAGCGATCGTAAGAGCATCCATTGAATCCACCTTAGTCTTAAGGCAAAGATAAGATTTTTTTTCGGTAACTGTCTAACCACCTGTCTACTAGTGAATCCATCACGACTGAACGACAAGACATTAGTTCCACGCGGAATAATCATGGTACCGGAAGGTGGTCCACAATTTTAAGGACTTCCTTCTTCAGTGAGCACGACTTTCATCCTACTCTGAGTGCTTCTGATATTTACGTAGTACATATGTCATACTGCTTGTTTATTTTTCCTTCCTTTACTTCTTTCTTCCTCAAATTTCACCATGTAAGCAAATAGAACATTGAGAAGAATGCTTCTTCCCCACATTTGACTACAAAGGATGAAAAATCGGGCAATTTTCAAAGTAGGGGACATCGAATGCTACTATTGCAAAGCGTATCTACATTTGCACAAGCAATGTAAGAGAAGTGTTGTTCGTTACGAATAGATGAGTTCTTTCCTAATTCTCTTTCATACCACCCGTCCTTCATATCTGCTGTGCGGATGCCAGCACTTTTCACATTCGATTCGCTTCCCCGAATCCATTACCTACGAAGATCTTCCAGCTTTAACGTGTGGCTTCAGTTGCTGCTTGAGGATTTTCATTTTACATTGAATGTCGTGGAATGCTGGTCGAGTAATTCTCTATGGAGTCTTGAGATAGCGGTGCCATAGCGTTCCCATTTGGATTGCACAGACTGATTTTTTTCCGTAAAGTCCGTTACCAATTCCCGAATCCGAATGATGGGAGACTTGGTGACTCCGGAGCCGGTCGAACCAACACCGTGCTCGTGATGGTCGGCATCACTACTAGTGTGCTATCCACCCCTGATGAGTTATGGAAAAAAAGATTTCGTTGTCATTCTCCTTCCATTATTTGAATCTTGACACTGTCAGTACGTTTTTTTTTCACGAACTTTGAGCATTGAAATGTTGTCATCCATCGCTTGTCCTTCTTTGTGATGTTTCAGTGGGCCTGTCTCCCACAATGACTCGGCGACTGTCATTGTTTGAAAGGAGTGATGACTGTGCGCAGTTTTCCCGTCTATTTTCGCGGTTTTATTTTTAAATCATCAAAATAATCGTTATTCACAGGATAGAGAGGATGGCCGTTGTATGTAAACACCTTTAGATAGATGTTTCACGTCGATTTGAAATTGTTGACATTTCGATCTGTTTGTTTTGGTGTTTTTCGATCTTTAGCTTCTAAAACCGCATCTGTTTGATCTATGCGGATCAATCAATATCTTCTAATTTCTTCATGTTCGTCATTCGGTTTGTTAGCTGTGCTTTTTTTCACAGAAGAGCAACCCGATCCTAACCAATGCCTAAGCTTCTCTCGTCAAATGAACGCAAGTGATGAAATATTGTTTTCTTTCTCGTCAATTTTTTATTTACTGCCTACTTTTTAAATGGAAGAGTATTATGTGAAATATAACCGTGATGATGCTGAGATATTTGCAAGACACCGGACCGCTGATGTCTACGGTGGAGCCGAACACGCTACTACCCTTTCCGTGGGCTAACACGTTCACCACAACACCATGCTGGTCCTTCGATTCGTCTTCCTCTCAGCCATGTTTTTGCTATATACTCACTCATTCGTCAACGGGATTGATCTGAGGAACCCAAATCGGCATTGAACCCAGTTAAGCTGCAGCTGTGGTACTAATCACAATTTCGTCAGTTTTTTATTCGCTGCCTACTCTTTTTAGTGGCCTACACCAGCGGTCCGGAGTTTTGCAGATATCTCAGCGTCATCATGCTTTGTTTTTTTTTTTTTTGATGAGTTCCTCTTTGTAACGACTTATAGACTTATTTATTTTCCCAAAACGCATTTGTTAGTTGCTTTCTGTGTGTCCGTTTTATTCAGTGCTTCACAATGTGTATTCGTTCTAAATAGTCCAAAATGAAGAATTGTTGATTGTAGACGTTTGGTCGCAATTTTTTTAGAAGCTCTGGTCTAAGCGGGCCCCTTTCAAGCTACGAATGCAGAGGCTGGAACTCTCAACGTCTACAAGGTAACGTTACCACGGAGCTCTGCTAGAAATGGTTTTTTTTAGACAATTATTGTCACTACACAGAATAGGATTGCCAGCTATGTTCGGAGAAGTTGAAAACAGAAGGGCGTGTGTTACCAGCTAATCGCAGTGTTCTAACTGAGCTACTTGTGCTAATGGCGAACTGTTAGGCAACGGGCGTTGTCATGGCAGAACCAAACTCTAGCTCATTTTGACCGCTTCTTTTCTTCTCTCTCTCTCTTTCTTTCTCTCTCTCCCTTTCAAGCCATCATTCACTGCATTTGGCTGATTATCCTCCTAGAGTCAATTCCTAATGCAGGATGATTCAGCCGTTCTATCAACAGCAATGACGAGTCTTGTGCACATATTAATCGTATTTCTGCTGAGTTGAAAGGTAGTTTCCTCAATACAGGTCAAAGGTTAATGGAGTGTAAATGTCATAAAGCGCTAACACTCGTTTACTACTATCACGTCTCTGAAGACTCGATACCTCAGTATAGACTGATGTAACTATCGCCATACTAACATTCAAACAATTGTGCGATCAGTAGGCTGACTTCCAAGGAAGTCAGCGATGGGTAGAGTGACGTTCAGACCGCTGTATCGGTGCATTTATTAATCTATCATTACGGTAACGAAGTTCCTTGAGGTGGTCATGGCTGATAGAGTTGTAGAAGCTGAATTTCCCTTCCAGTTCCAACTTAGAGCAACTCGTCCTTTTCTCTCTCTGCAATCGCGAGGTTGTTGAACAGCATGCATTTACTCCCATTCAATAACACATATACAACAGAATCGTAGCTGACGTTTCGGCAGAATCGCCTTCTTCAGAGTCTGGAAGGGTACTTAGTAGCAACTGCTTGTTATTGAAATTGGAGCTTGTCGTCTACGAAGGAACCTTAGCCCAGGTTTGGAGTCTTTTATCACTCGTAATGAAGTTTGAGAACCGTTGAAACCTAGCAGTTTGAAATGGAGGACAAGCTTTCCTAAGTACTGCATCAATTTTCCCCCAAACCTTTCTACTACTAAGATTGCTGCTGTTGTTATCACCACAAATATTGGTACTTTTGCCATTCTTATCGTTGTTTTTATTTAAAACATGAGTCACTAAATAGAAAGTAGGTGTGGCGGTGAGTTTTTGCCTTTGGTCCATTAACTGATTTATTTATTGGACGGTGTTTTGGTGGCATGTCTAGGAAAAAGCGAACACGTCGAAAATTCCCGTTTGGTTTTGCGTCTGCCCTGGATGACTCTGCCAATGTGATTGCTTTACTGCTAGGTTCGTGTTTATGAAAACATCAAGACTTTGAATTCTTTAACCATAATGCTCCAAGAAATTGTTTTTCTATAGTGCTACGAGTGGATTTCGATGCACGATATCTTCATGTCCTTGTCAGTTCGATAACGTGAGAGTTCATTTTCCTAGCTTACTTCGTTAATTCCTCAGAAAGAGCCCCCGACGCCAGCATAGTTCGTTATAAGTATTGGTCTTTACTATAATGCTCTCAGATGTTGACAGATTCTAAATTCTCTACGATTTCACTCATCTCTATTTGGACGCTAGGCCAAAGGTTGCATTATCGGGGCTGCATCGGGATCAACAATATCGAAATTTTATTTTTATTGGCCTTGATAAGTGGTTCTCTAAATCTAGCGTGTTCAGTATTTAGGCCTACAAAAACTTTTTGGTTTGAGGCGACACTGAAACGGTTCTCAGGTTCTTTACGGTCATTTTTACATAGGAGGGAATCGACTATACAGCAGTGGGTTGCTCCTCGTTTGTTACCCCTCTACCATCCCTCGTATCGATCATCTGGGAACAACAACAAAGCGTTAGAACTAAACTAACTGGTTTCACATTTCCCGGTTGGTAGTAAGCGTCATAAAAATCGACAGACGCCATCATTAATCACTGCGCTGTCCCCGCCCCAGCTGTCTTCTCAAATCCACGTGGAACCCCTCAGTTCAGCTCTTCCTAAAATTGCAAGAAAAATTGGCACGACCAGTATTCGACGGCATTCATAAAGAAGGCGAAATCTTGAATTAACGAGTGGAACAACATGCAAAATGTTCAAAGACCACTGTGGTTGTTGCCTGCGAGGAAACGAATCGAATGCAAGAAGTGGTGGGATCAGCGCAGTAAATGTGATGACGGATCATGTAAAAAAATCAACAGTCAGCAGATTTTTTAACTGTGCACTCTTCTTGGAGCGCGTGAAAAGCAGTGGTTAGACGCTCTCTGCTGTACCCATATGGTGTTTGGCTCGATTCAGGCCTCTTGGCTAACTATGCCCCCCTCCCCCAGCACTTCTGGATTGTGAGGTTTTGTTGACTGACTTGTGTTTGACTTGATGTCAACACAAGGCATTGTGTAGGCCAACAACACATTTAGTTGGTCTCACGACGCGTATTGGAATGGGGTATGCGGCCCATCCTTAAGAGATAGATCAACGCCAAACATTAATTTATGGTCTTATTGTAACGAAATGGTTAGCGGCGAAGTGTATCGGTTCAGATTGATGTAGAATATTAGCCACGCGGGTCTTTTAGCTGTCGTAGTTGATCTACCGGCTTCAAACTTGGGTAATTAAACCTTTAATACATAAATACAACACTGATAACATGATAGTAACGATAGAGAAGTAAAGGTAGAGGAATGACACAAGTTAGAGCTCTGAGGTGCTAAGGTCTGTAGTGAAGTGAGGCTGAGGCAATGGCATTCAAACAATATTATACCATTAATACAATATTAACAATAATAATGAGATTACAACGAAGTAGCCTTTGCTTAGCCGTAAGCGATGCCGCGCCGCGTCTATTCGCGGCCGGCGCTGCAAGCTGAGGAAGACAGTATACTGGGGCGGAGGGAGGAGACTGTATGCCGCGGAGATGGAGACAGTATGCTGAGGTGGTGAGGGTTACAGACTGGCCGTGTTTCGGCCAAGCTAAGATTTCAACATTATAGCGATGAGGAACATTTCAGTGGATCGATGAGGACTGTAAGTTACATGATCGTTGACGGTGCTATGGACAGTGAATGATGAGTCATCTACGGAACACAGTCAGGCGGCTAACGCTATGTCAGCAACGTGAACTTTGAGCATCGATGGGTGCCACCATTGCCTAAGGGTCAAGGGCCACTATGACAAATGGCTACAAAACCGATAAGCCTATAGCGGTTTAGCAGAATACATAGCATAAGCTGGCCACTTAGCGGCATTGTACACATTGCGTGTACATTGTGGGAGGAATGGTACATGCCACCGATGGCGTTGCAAACAGAACGCATTTGGTAACACCCGCGACTACTGACATCGCACCGTAAACAAGCTGAGAAACGAGATACAATAATCTGCTGATTGCTGAATGATGAATGCGAATGTGAAAATGAATGTGATTGAAGGAGAATGAATGAGTATGACTAAAAATGAGTTGAGGTGATTGAGGATGTGGTTGTGAGGAGCGGATTATCCGCGCTACCGATCGGGGGTAAGGTGAGTGATGGCATGTCTCCGCCGTCGAAGGCACCTGGCTTATATCGGCTGCGGGAGCCGCGAGCGTGTGCAACCGCGGTTAATCTGGATTGTTGATCCTGGACCGCAATAGACTGTACCTAACTGCCTGAAACATCAAACGTCATTAGCTTCGTTGTTTCGCGAGGAAGTAGTAAACTGTTCCATGGTTACGCCTCCTTCGGATAAGCCATCGTTGCTATGCTACTGAAGTCAAACCTGAATCGCTATTGTGCCTGAAACATTGAACATAATTGATCGAGAAGATTAGAAAAGGTTACATTGCGGTGTTTGATGTGCGAGTGCGAGGCGGCCATATTTGGACTTCAAATACTATTATTTAGATAGATAGAGAACTTTTCAAGGGGGAAGTTCTCTATACTTATAAACTAATTTTGTTGAGCTGGTGCGAGATTGGTATACGACTTCGTTGTCGTTGTTGTTGTCTTTGTGATTGCTGTCGGTGTTGTTGGTCAATGGCTGACGTTTCGGCGATTTCGCCTTCCTCAGAGCCGCGCTGTTACGAGTGAGGGTTCCACTCGCCGAAACGTTAACCATCGACCAACAATACCAACAGCTACGACGACAACAACGACAACGACAACGAAGTCGTATACCAATCTCGCACCAGCACAACGAGATCATTTTATAAGACCATGAAATGACAAAGGATAAAGCTCTCGGCGTTAATCAATTTCTAAGGATTCAACATCATTAAACATCGTTTAGAGGTGAATGAATGCATATCTGGCCTTTATAATGGCTACCAGTAATCTACCGATGTATCGGGCCAGTGCTGTTATCCTCCTAGACAAGTCTGGTATCAATTTACCGACCCCGAAGGGGTGGAAGGCTTGGTGGGCCGTGGGCGCGAGGATCGACGTGTGTGTTGCAGGGCGCCTCCGACCACTACTCCACACGCGCCCTTTATAAGATCATATAGGTAAAAATATCGACTATTTATGTCGAGGTTTATAGAAAGTCGGTTTTTTGAATTACAACGCCAAATACTTCACATTTTGCCCTTCTCTTCATTACCTGTATCACTTGTAGTCCCGTTTATCGTCGAGTGACTTGAGCGAGCGCCAGTAAATCTTTCATTTTTTCCTGTCCTGTGCAAGGGTAGCCCAGTGGGTTCTGCTCGCTCTAGGTGCTCGTCGAGCATCATATCTTTCTTTTAGGCTCTTCGTGAAAAACTTTGACCTTCGAGTCAGTGGTCTTCCTGCAGTACGTTTAACATCCCGAGGAATCCAGTCACTAACGGCTCTTGTCCATCGGTTTTCATCCATACGCATTACGTGTCCGGCCACTTTATCTTCGACTGTTTGGCGCACGGAACGGCATCTCTGATTTTGAATCGTTGACGCAGGTCGGAGCTTCGGATCCCATCCCTTACTTGTGCGGAATGGGATACTCCTAGCGTCGTCCTTTCGACTGCGCGTTCGATAACGCTGAGTGACCTTTCCTCCTACTATCGCAGCAACCAGGTCTCTGACGCATACGTTAGGGCAGGAAGCACCGTTGAGTCGAAAAGGTGGGCACAGAGTCGAGTGTTCTTTGTCCTCTTCACTACATCCTCGATGCTCTTGAAAGCTTCCCAAGCCGCTGGTCTCCTTCTGCTCAACTCTGGAGGTAAGCCGTTCAACATGTTGATTTCTCGACCTTAGACACAACTGGAGCATCTGGAAATATTCGTTCTGTTCAGCGTGAATGGGGCATACGAAACCAATGCGTTCCTCATTGACATCGTTTTTGTGAGATTTAGTCGAAGAGCAATTTTTCCATAGGCTTTATCAAACTCGCCAAGCATACGTTCGGCTTAGCTAATGTTTAGTGTTAAAAGGACGATGTCATCAGCAAAGCGAAGGTGGTGTAACTGCCGGCGATCGATTTTCGCTCCCATATTATCCCATTCCAATGTTCGCATGATGTTCTGGAGGGTGATAACTTTGGCGAGATGGCACCACCTTGCCTAATTCCTCTTTTGACGTCAATGTTAATATCGTTGTAGAATAATGATGTCTTGGTTGTGAAATTTTTTTATAGCTCACGAAGACTCTTTATGCACTGAGTAGGGACTCCTTGACTGTCGATGGCTTTCATGACTGCTTCTATCTTAATTGAACCACAGGCCTTCTGTAAATCGATGAAAGTGAGACAGAGCGGTCTTCTGTACTCTCGCCATACTTCAGTGAGCCTTGTTATTGTGTGGAGGTAGTCCATCGGACTAAATCCTTTTCGAAACCCTCCTTACTCACATGGCTGTCCTTCGTTCAGTGTTCTGTCAATCCTGTTTAGAATGACCCGAGTGAAAATTTGTAGACGATGGACAGCAAGCAGATTGGGCGATAGTTGCCGATATCGCGGAGGCCACCCTTCTTGAACATTAGCACGATCTTGCTGGTCTTCCACTGAGTAGAATCCTTGCATTCAGACATGTAACTTGTTAAGAACCGAGCCAGTGTGTTTACGAGGACTGGTGGAATGTTCTTCAGTTGTTCAGGTCTTATCCCTTCCAGATCTGGTTCTTTTTATTTTTCACCGACGAAATGGCATGTCGGATTTTGAAAGGAGGAACCAGTGGTATTTTTTTTGCCAAAAATTGGGCATTATCTCTACAAGATTCATAACTGATAAAAATATGGTGAGTTCGCAACCCAATGTGTCACCACTGTACTGGTTTACCCATTTTGTTTTTCTCATTTTTTCTTTTGGTTTCTCTGCATTCCAATTATCTGGTTTTACTTTAACAATCCGTTGGTTATTATTTTCACACCGGTGATTTTTTCGCCAGTCCGGTATCCGTAGCGTGCTCGCCGTGGTGATGTTCGACATGTGAGTACTTTAACATCTTTTTCGCTCAGATTCCTAGCTGGCTTTTCCTCACAACTCGTACGGTTCTCTGCTCCTCCCGTTCTTTTGTAAGTCTCCAAGATCTTCTTCGACTGGAAAAATCTTTACCTGACCACAAATTCACTACCGTGTTTTCTAATACTAGTTCCGAGTATTTTGCTACAGTTGCCTTTATCTATTTAGACGTGCATTTCTCTCTAATTTCATATGTTTACTTTACGAAGCAACTGCGAAACATTAAAGAAACACTTTTTGTTTCGTGTTTTTAGCAAATCATGCGAAACATTTGCATTTTTTGCTCTTACTATGCACCTTTCCTCATTGCTACCTAATATCTCTATCGTACAGCCTAATCTGCTAGTCAGCGGGCGGATAGAACAGTGGTAGTGGTGTCCATCTTCACGAATATGGTACTAGTTCGATTCCGCTCCGGGCCAACCAAGCCTCTCATCCAGGGTCGGGAAATTGGTAGCGGACTTGTCAAAATCACCCTCTGCAATCCACCTGCGAAGGCTCTAGTCCGGCTATCCCAAGACTCCAGGGAGAATTGCTCGACCAGCATTCTACGGAATTCAAAATGAAATAAAAATCGTCAAGCAGCAACTTAAGCCACACGTTAAAAATTTAGAAGGTTTTCGTGTACATTGGATCCCAGGCAACGAATCGAATGTGAGAGGTGCTGGGACCCGCACAGTAGACGTGAAGACGGTTAATATAAAATATAAAATAAAATAAAAACGGCCTAATCAAAAAAAGAAAAGAGAGAAATGCTGTTCAGATAGAGTTTTCTGTTTGACACAACCTTTCTAACAGAGGTGGACTCCGATACCAACAACGTCTACGCAGAAAAGATTTTGTAGATAAAAAAGGTATTTGTGAGAATGTGTATGTCAACACTTTAGATATCCTAGCTTTTTCACTTATCTTGTTTTAAACCATTATGGAAAACTGCTAATCAGCTGATTTTATCTTATTCACAGTGGAATTGAATCAAATGAGAATCCGAGCTACCACCTTCTTACTACATGAGTGCACAGGCCAAACTAAGCGCAGTTTTTAAATCTTTTTCTCTTAATCCTTAAGACGATTTCTGATCAGCACCGCAACAATTGAACATATTTTAATATTGAGTTGTATTTCTACTCTTCTAGTAGGAGTGAAAAGGCATCTAGTAGGAGTGAAAAGGCGCGTGTGGCGCAGTGGTCGGAGGCATCCTGCAACATACACGTAGGATCGATCCTCATGTCCATGGCTCACTAAGCCATCCATCTCTCTAAGGTTGCCAAATTGGTGCCAGACTTGCTTGGGAGGATAGCAGCATTGGCTCCATACATTGGTAGGCCACCGCGAATCATTGTAAAAGCCAGATATGCATTCAATCGCCTCCGACGATACTTAATGAAGTCGAATTCTTGGCGAATCCCTCAAAGATTGGTCAACGCCGAGAACTATGCTTTTTTTTAAATAGTAGTGGCCTTTATTCACCAAATTTCAGAATGGTTTTTTTAAATACAATATCTTTTATGTAAACGCGCAAAACATAAACTTCTTTCAGCATTCTGCAGCTGCTTCACCTAGGTGCTACTCAACTGAACAAAATTGTTCCGCCAGTGTTCCGCAATTGTTCCAATATTTTCATTCCCGGAAAAGATGAGAAGTACGCATTATGCAATATCACAACTGGGGATTCACCATGCGCACTACTGGAAGTGGGTGACATTTTTCTTGTCGTGATTTTCTTTAGCCTGTTAGTGACGATTATATTGCAAATAGTTCAATGTTTCATTCTTGAGCAGGCACAAGGTTGTTGATAGCAGGATATGCTTAATGCTGGATGGAGGTTCAGCGGTATCGCCTTCTTTAGAGCTTGGAAGGGTCGAATTAACATCGAATGTACTAGTCAAATACTCTCATAACATAAGCAGAAAAAAACTGAACGCATAAATTTCATTCGCATGGTAAGCAGCTTCTTTTAAACGTCACTCTCTACCTGTTTGTATCATTGTATCTTGTCCTTCTATCTTTATCTATCTGTATCTTTATCCATTGATTTGAAAGAGAAGGGAATACCTATTAATGGACAATTTCTATTTGATCTTCCTTTCGTGGATGACATCGTCATCTTTCCGAGCATTATCGGTGAAACAGAGACGATGCTCAATGAATGCATCGAAGCAGGATAAAGAATAGGCTACACATAAGTAGGACGAAGAGCCAATTCATGAAGAGCTTGTGGTACGAAGATAAATAAATTGAACTGGGTAGTTCTCTGACTACAGTGTTCACCTGCTACGTGTACCCTGGTCGTTCAATGAACAAAGGACTTAAAGGAAGAATTAGACAGAAGAAAGAGGACACCTTGGACCGCATTCGAGCCTCTCAGAAAAGATGCCGACCAACTAAGGGACACGAAAATCCGTGCTTGCCTTGATTTAACAGTACTCCTTGCGCCCCGTTATGCAACAGAGGCGTTAGCTTATACTTCACGGACTTCAAGAAATCTGCACGCCACTCAGAGATCTTGAACGATTTCATGTGGAAACTAACGTCTGGCCAGAATGGGCCGCTCAGGTCTTGGAAACCTTGGCCATCTTCGGAATCATGGAGACTATACATCGACCAATGCACAGACGAATCGGTCGCATAATTAGAAGAAGAAATAGTAGGTGGACGAAAAGAATAGTGGAGGGAACTTCTAGAGAGTCCAACTGTTCTTTTGGAAGACCACCCAACTCATGGGCAGACGCGTTCCGACGTGGGGCTAAAGTCAACCATCTTCACCCGCAGGTGGAAACGTTTTTAGGAATTCGAAATGGGTCTTGCAGACGTCCCAATGTTCGAGCCAGATCACCACTATAGACGACGATTGAGGGAGAAAGAAATGTAAGAAAATTATGCTTGGCCCTGCACTACTAGTGAAGAGGAGCCATCCAGGTATTCACGTATGTCCTTATCTATCATCTTTATCAGCTGCTGTCCCGTTGATGGTCGAGTGACTCGAGCGGGTGCCAATAATCTTCTCTTTCTCTGTCGCGCGCAAGAGTGGTCCAGTCAGTTTTGCTCGCTCTAAGGTCTCGTTGAGTATCATATTTTTTTCTAAGGTTTTCGGTAAACAACTCTGTCCATCGGATCAGTTCTCTTCTTGCAGTGTGTTTGCCATGGCGAGGAAGCCAGCCACTAACGGCTTCTTTCCATCGGTTGTCGTTCATACTCGTTATGTGTCCGACCTACCTTGTCTTTGACTGTTTGGCCTACAGAACGGCGTCTTTGATTTGTGATCCTTGACGTATGTCGGAGCTTCGGATCCCCTCCTTCACCAGCGTGGTAGGCGGTAAACATCTTTCTTTTGGCTTCGCGTTTAATAGCACTGAGTGATCTTTCATTCTGCTTACGTAGCGATCAGGTTTTTGATGCATGCGTTAAGGCAGGAAGAATTGACATAAGAAACCAATCCGTTCCTCATGAACATCGTTTTTGTGAGATTTAGTGGAAGACCAATGTTTCCACACGCTTTACCAAAGTAGACTAACATTCGTGCCACTTCGCTAATATTTGGTGTTATGAGAACAATGCTATCAGCAAAACGAAGATAGTGTAACTGCCAACCATCGATTTTCACTCCCATATTATCTCATTCTAATGTTCGCATGACGCTTTGGAGGGTGGCGGTAAATAATTTTGACGAGATGGTGTCGCCTTGCCTAACCCCTCTTTTGACATCAATGATAATATCGTTGTGAAATGATGATATTTTGCTTCTGAGATTTTTATACAACTCGCAAAGAATCTTTATATTCTGACTTGAGACACCCTGGCTGTCCACAGATTCCGTTACTGCTTCTATCTCAATTGAGTCAAAGGCCTGTAAATCGATGAACGTGGAACAGAGCGGTCTTTTGTACTCTCGCGATACTTCAGTGAGTCTTGTTATGGTGTGGATGTGGTCCATCGTACTAAATCCTTTTTGAAACTCTGCTTGCTCATTTGGCTCTCCTTCGTCCAGTGTTCTGTCAATCCAGTTTAGAATGACTCGAATGGAAGGTTTGTAGACAACGGGCAGCAAGCATTTTGGACGGCAGTTGCCGGTATCGTGCACCTTCATAAACAATAGCACAGTCTTCCTGGTCTTCCGTCGAACGGTAATCTTGCATTCTGACAAGAAACTTGTGATGACTCGAGCCGCTATGCTTGAGGACTGGTAGGAGGTCTTTCAGATGTTCAGACCTTATACTGTCCGAAACAGGTGTGGTTAGATCTTAACCGACGAAGTAACATATCGGATTTCGATAGGGAGAACCGGCAGGACGGCATATCGGTCCCTGTATTTCAAGCGATGGTAGGACGACGTGGCTATTGAAGAGATCTGAGTGGTAATCGTGAATGGTTTTCTTATTGCCTTTCTGGACGATGCTACTGTTCCGTCTGGGTGTCGGAGTTCAACAGTTTTGGTGTCGTAATTGGCGAAGTTTCGATGGTTTTACCGATGCTTCTCCCGGCCTCTGCAGTTTCGACTATAATTGCTGCTTTTTTGTTTTTAAAATCTACTTTTATCGACTGTTTGCATTGTTTTGCAAGATTGAACGTTAGTTCGCGACTGGCTACAGCTCGACTTTCGAACTCTGAGAGCTGAGATGAAGATGCTGAATGAGCCAATCTTAATCGTCGTCGATGTTATCAACAACAACGGCATCATTCCAATACCCGTGTAATGGACAAGTCTCAGTTTATGGTAGTTTTAGGACTTCGTTTATTCAGCTTAGCCTCTTTTTCTTCTTTCTGCGAGACATGAAATCGAAGAACGCGATGGTCTGACTTTGCGTTGAATCTTGGCACAACAGTTGGATCGCTTGTGCAGAACCGATTTATTATTATGTGGTCTGTTTTGTTGTGATACTTTTCACCGGGAGAATGCAGCATCCAGCGTAAAGAACGAGGCTTTTGGAATTGTGATTTACCATGAAGTGTCTAGGTCACTATGATAACCGCGGGCACCCGCTCACCCTAATCTTTACATTATGATTCGTAAGTCCAAATCTAACGTTCTTCTAAATCTTTTTTAACATTCTATAATGGCAGGTTATGTTGCGAAATATAACTCGTATGAAGTGCTGAGATATTTGCAAAACTCCGGACCACAGGTGCATGCAATGGAGAACGAACACGCGCTGTTGTCCTTACCGGGGAGCAGCGCACTTCACCACTACACCATCCGGGTCCTTCGCTTTGCGTGTATCTCAGCTAGTTCTATCGATCTTGGTGTAGTGGTGAAGTGCGCTGCTCCCCGGTAAGGACAACAGCGCGTGTTCGTTCTCCATTGCATGCACCTGTGGTCCGGAGTTTTGCAAATATCTCAGCACTTCATACGAATTCTAATTTTAAATTAATATCTTGAAGAATACGCGGTCCTTTCTGTAGAAGTTTTCCAAGCCCATGTAGAACGCTTCAACTTCGCCTTCGTCATAGTCATGTTGGCGCGTAGGTGACTAAGGTTGTCGAAGCCGATATTGATCCATTCCTCTTCAACCGTAAATGTCCGATTCCGGTTGTTAGTTGTTCGAATGAGTCAATTTTCATAGCCAAATATGTATTGACGGGCTCTCCAAAGCCGCCAGCTCCACTATTGTCGCATGTTTCGCGGAACAGTTCTTATCTAGTGTCATAGACGACGTTGAATGGGTGGGTCTTCTCGTCTCAGCCAGTCCAACGTCATGGTATTTATCCTTCTTGCCTTCATGATCAAGTTCTGTACTGAGAGCTCAGAGACAAGTGAGCGTATTTTTGGTACAGATTGTCACCTTAGTCCTTTGAGATTTGAGCACCCTAGGATGGTCCTGAGATTTTAGCAGCCTTTCCGTACTCATTCTACCCAACGCCGCCGTTTCGGGGCTCTTTCGGGGGCAGGGGAATGAGCTCCATTTATTGTAGTGTGTTTAGCTTTTTGATACCTTCGTATAGTTTGCTCAGGTATCAACGTGATGGCTGGGTACACTCACGGGTAGCTTGCCAACCTCTTCCAGAGTAGACGAGAAGCTTATTTGTTGGAGACACCTTTATCCATATCTTTACTCTTAATAACTTGCAAAAAACAAATCAGTGAATGCTTAAGAGGAGCTGTTTATTACGCGAATGAAATTTATGAACTGGGCCTTTTCTGGTTGGGTTGTGATAGTTTCTAGCTTAGATTTTGTTTCCATTTTCTTTCCAATCTCTGAAGAAGACGAAGCGGCCAAAACGTCAGGTAAATCCTGTGGTTGGAAACTTTACGTCTGTTCAAGATGAAAACGATGGCTTGCTAAACAATACCGAGATTAATAGGATGTTATTCTTGGGAAAAATAATGATAAATTAAAAAATATATAGTGATAAACGAGCAACACTGCTTGCTTGGCACCGAACGCTAGGGATGAGGAACTACAACCTTTCCATTTGAGTAGTGCGTGTCTACTCGGCTTTCTTACCAAAGTACTTTGGTTCATTAACCTCTAATGTTCGTAGCGTAAGAAGTTTGAAAAGTTAACAACGTTTCCAGGAGCTGCATAAAGCGAAGGAGTTTCGCATCTATGGCTTCACTGTTGTTCCGATTGCATTGTCAGCTTTGGCAATGATCTTAAACATTACTTATCTGGCGATTCAGTTGAAAATATATCGGAAAGAGGAGGAGAGGTTTGTTTTATATTCATTCCCAAAAAAACATTTTGTAACCATCGTCGTTGCTATTTTTCTCTAGTGTAATAACATTGGTAAAAGTCTTCACTGTGATCTTAGTCGGTTCATAAATGAAACGATAATTAAGTACTTCATCTAGGAGCTATGAAGATTTACCCATAGCTCCGAGAGATCCATTCAAGTGATTTAACGATGACCTCAATGTGATCAATATGGTGAAAGACGTTTTAGAATCCCAATTACCTACGTGGTTTCATCCAAGAATTTAGACATGCACCCTTATGATCTTCTTTACCTAGTGGAAAGGAAATACAGCAATCGAATCAGACTGTTGTTTGGCCGTTGGTGGATTGTCCGTCCTAAGCAAAATTAGCTTATTAGTTTGGAATGCTCGTCGCTTGAAGTGAAATTGACATATAGGCCTCTAGATTCCAATACAGCTATTGTTGGTCCACTCACAAAAAGGTTTGTGGTTTGTTATCGGGCTCTGGAGTTTCATCGCTCGTCGTAGTGTTAAGCGCCATGCTTGACGTTTCGAGTAAATTTTCCAGTTTGGTTCTTTTCCAGAAGGCATTTTATTGTTGTGTGCATTGTTTTACAAATGAAGGAGATTTCTGTAAAATCTCCCCATGATTGGTTCGATGTCGTGGTTTTAGACAATAAGATTCCTTCTCGTTTTTGTTCAGTAGTGACGATTGCGTATCTTCGGAAATTTCGCAACAAAGATTTGCTACAAATTAACACCTATACGAGGAGTATGATATATAGTGGCTTCATCAATATTGATTGCATTAATCACAGATCTCATCAATATTGATCACATTAAGGTCATCGTTGTTAATGACAAAACAAAGTGGAGAATTTGACTGAAAAAAATCGAGCTATATTTAGCACCTGTGGAATCAGGATTAATTTTAAAGACACCTCATACTTGTCGGTCAAGTGCTCCATGTCTTTTATATAAAGGAAAATTTCCATGCTGATTTTTTCTTGGTGTAGGCAGCTTGCCATTTCTTCTATTTCAGTAATTCCCTTCCACCTTATGGCTTCATGAAATCTTTACAGGCGGAACGTAAAACGGTGTTTGTATAATTATATTGAATAGTTGTGAGTTTCTATTTCTACGAATGTGCTAGCGAAGTGCTTAGAGGTGCCCTACAATACACACGGGTTCTATCCGGCGTCGCAGGCTCACCAAGCCTTCCATCTCTTCGGGGTCAGCAAACAGGTACTAAGAAGATGGCAGCAAGTCGATGCAGCAGTAGGCCACCGCAAGTCACGCTATAAGCCAGATATGAATCCAGTCATCTCTAACAATGCATAATGAAGTCTAATGCATGGTGCATCCCTCAGAGGGATTGATGAACGCCAAGAGCGCTAACTTTTCTTAGAGCTTTGAAAAATGAGCTTATGCGATGCTTCCATGGTGACGTCGTTGAAGTCTTCTGTTTGACACAAAGCTTAGGCAGATTCGCATACATTCTTTCTTTTCTATAAATAACTTTCCCTTGTTTTCTTGAAGAAACATACTATTAACAGAAACCAACGTCACGCTTTTGTTATTTCTTCAGGTTCTTATTCACAGCTTTTTCTTCAGTTATTACTCTGTGACTTTTTCCTCTTACAACGAGGTTTTCGAAAAGTCAGCAAAATGGGTAGAGCTTACACTCACAACACTAACGATTCTAACGAAATGTTATGACGGACAAATGTTTGATAGAGATCTACGAATGGCTTCAAACTGGTCAGCGAATTTGAATACCTCATTGTCATTGTCTTTTGTGCAGCGATTATACGAAGCTTTTCGGGATCCAAATTCCAGAGATGGTCATGAAGGCAAATTTCTAAGTAGACTGTTCTGATGTTAAAGATTAGGGCATAGTTCTGTTTCTGATATGTCATTAAGCGCTTTTGTGAGCCAGATAACCCGAGATTTGGTGATTTTTCAGTCATCGGTATCGCCGAAAGCACTATATGGCAAGCTAACTTCCTGGCTTGTCTTTTCTCGGTCATCCATGCTTTTTTAAAATCCTGGACCACTTGTTTAGGGATGCATGTCACGGTAAATACACAAACAGACAAATAAGTTTGCAAATCGTGGACATTGTTTTACGTTAAAGATGTCTTTCGTCTAAGTAAAAACAATGGATGCAGCGCATGAATCGATAATAAATCTCGGGAATTGGTCAAACATTTTCTTCATTGTCGCTAGGCAAAGAGACTACTCGAATTTCTAAAGGGCTTAGAAGTCAGACCTGATGTTCGCACGAGTTTAACTTGATTTCTTTGAAATTAGACGTCATTAAAATATTCCACACTCCACGTTCTAAAATAATAAATAATTAGCTGACACATTAACTTTTTATGGTTTTAGTGAGATAATTTCTTATCCCTTATTATCCTTTATATTTATCCCTTATCCTTTGTGGTTTTAGTACTCGAAAACGGTATTTGTTTCTGATAAGTCGATCGCTGAGCACAGTAATGGCGCTAATCCTCCTATACGTGGTAAATATCTGCTGGAAAGCAAACGGCTTCGCCTATGACAGTACTATGATCTTTTTATTGCTTGGTGGTCTCAACTTTGTTTCCATAACAGGCAGGTTTTCTATCAGTATTAATATGAAATATGGTGGAGTAGGATGAAAAAAACAATTACCAAGTGTCGTAGAGGTGATTGTGTGCACATTTGACCCAACAATGCTGGAGCCAGTTTCCCAACCATGGGGGATGAATGGCTGGGTTCGCCCGTGAGAGGAATTGGACTAAGAATCGTGTGCTTCGTACAGTAGCTCTAGCCACTGCTCTAATCGCCCACTGAAGACTTCACGTATACCCTTAATTAGAAGTGATTAGCGGTGTACAACTAGTAAAGGACTTGCAGAAGTTTTCTTTTCAGGTACTTACATCGCCCTTACTATTTTACTGTACACGGCCATCGTTCATCCTTTTTTCTACCAATCTAACACGACAATCAAACATTGCTATATACTTATTGCTTTCATTTGGCTTATTTCGACATTGGCATCGGTGAGATCTCTATACAGAATTGAACGTAGTATTTCTGTAACAATCATGATTTTATTTCGTTTCCTTAACCCTAGAATGCCAGAAGAAAGCTGAAATCACTTAAGATACTTGCAATTTATTATCAAAAGGAAACTAGAAAGGCAATATAAATATCCAAGCGCCTTAAAAAATCAGCGAGATAATCAACTTCATCATTGTCACATTAAAGGATTCAAGCTGGGCGCTCTCTAGTGACGCAATGACGTTGCTACTCATGAATTTCAGATTGCTGTTGGACTCTGGGGTGCTACTTTGTTTTATCCAGAAAGTGCTCCTGTGCGTTGTACATTTCGAGGATGTCAGAAGCTATTAGCGATTCTGATCGGTAAGTTACCTATGGCTTCGTAAGGAGAGCTTGCCGTTGACGGTTCCGATATAAATACGAGCAAATTATTGCGTTCTGTAACTGCCCAAGTATTTATTTTATTTTCATCTTTTTTGTCCTGCTTTATATTTATCCTTTTTTTATTTACCATTTTATATTTCTGCCCATTTAACATTTCTTTTTGTTAATTTTTTCCTTACCACGGCTTTTTTTTTCTAGAAGAGAGTTAAATACCATAGTTAAGGAAGTGAACTAAATGCAGTAGTTGAACTTCCTGTCCAAATGTTTGCCCATTGCACTTGCGCTATGTTTCAAAAGAATATCTGCTTAGAAGAATGAGAGGTAATAGGCTGAAATGTTTCTAGGAAGAAGGCTCTCATTAAAGTATAAATCTATTATTGATGGTGATTAACAGCAAATTTTGCTCAACGTTTTGATACTGTATATTTCAGTTATCGGCCTGTCGTTATCGTACGCTACCGTACTTGGACTATATGCTGTGCTCATTATACGGTTACATATCAAACTCCGTTCTAGCAAAGAAATAATAGTCGGAAATGTTCAGGTATAACTACCATGAATCACTAGTTGTTGCTAGATTTACTTCCTTCCAATTTCTTACAGATAGAAGTAAAAGCAAACTCTATGACATCTACCTCTTCTCTTCGTACTGGATTAATGCTCCGTTTTTACAATACTTGACAATCTCAATATATTCTCTATCAGGATTACATTAAGTGAGAGGAATTTTCTCGTGTCCTCAAAGAAGAATCGCAAAGTTTCAAGGTCTTTGCTAGAAATAGTTTACGACCTTTGTATAGTAGAACTCCGGGAGAAGTCAACGGAACTGGTTTAAAAGCTAAATACCGGCCATTGTGGAAGATGGACGTCTTACCAGACAACTTGTATCAATTTGCCGCGGTCAGATGGGTGACGGGCTGAGTTGATCTGAGACGTCGTTGAACCACTCTACGTTGTCGGTATATTAGAGACCATTTTTAACCACTGCGCTTCGCACACCTTCGCATTTGTAAGTAGAACGAAAAAAAACAAGTGAATTGTAACCGTAATGATGCTGAGAGATCTGCAAAACTCCGGACCGCAGATGTCTGCAGTGAGAATCGAACACGTATCACCCTTTCGGGGGCAGACACGTTCACCACCACACCGTGCTGGTTTTTCGTTTCGCCTTCCTTTCAGCCGTGTTTTATATATGCCCTCAACAATCACCCGTTAACAGGATTGATCTGGGGAGCAGAAATCGGCATTGAACCCACTTAAGCTGCAGCTGCAATATAAATTACAAAGTAATCACTCTTTATTTACTAACTATTCTTTTTTTATGGGTGGGTATGATGTCGAATAGAACTGCAATGACCTCGGAATGATTAATTTAGAGTGTTCGATCTCCACCTGAGACACCTACGGTCTGCAGTTCTGAAAAATCTCAGCATCGTTGCCGTTATAACTCGTATGTAATGCTGAGATATTTGCAAATATCTCAGCATTACATACGAGTTATATTTCGCAACATACCCTGCCATTAAGAAGAAAAAGGCAGTAAATAAAAGGGTTAAGGTTGCCGTTATATTTAACATCATACCTTGGTATGAAAAAGGAATAGGCAGTAAGTAAAAAGTGATCACATATGAATTGTGTAGTTGGAAAAATATGTTGCTTTCTAAATATCTAAATGATCGAAGCTCATTGGGACGCGCTGACTACAAAGAAACCTGATAACAATGTAGGATTAACATGGGTGAACTTTATATTCGTCTCACTAAACGAAATGTGTTTTTTTCTTGGTTTAGGAAATTTCTCATAGTTTTTAGTGTGAGTCCAGTATGGAACGTCAGTTGATTCATATTCGTGCAATGAATCGACTCGGTATGAATATGCTCACGTTTGCTGTCGGATCAATACCTATACTTATCGTATGCATTGTCGCTTTGGTGAATCTACGAAGTCTGAGCTCACTTGGTGACTACACAGTTTTGTATTTTACTCGTCCTTGAATTTCTAGCACTTGATTTCTTATATTATAGACACATATAGTATCCACATTATCGTTTTGTTTTTATTCAACACTGCCCTTTTCTTTTCCCCTCCTTCAGTATTTGAGAAGCAACCGATGATTTCAGGAGAAGGAGAAAAGTCACCTTGCAAGACGTATCTTAATAGTCGTTTATTCGTTGAGGTAGAACTTCTAGCCAGTAGTGCGGCGGTAGTATGGTGAGCTTCCACATTTCTGATAGTTGACAACATTGAAATAAAGTGTTATGCAAGACTAACAGACGATGAACATTGATAACACGTGGGCCTAATAGACATAATTCTCTTTTGTGACTGTAGCCGGGAAAAGTTTGTTTTTTTCATGCATATCGATCATTTACAAACATGTGTGGTTGTTTTCAGCGAAACCAGTAGTAGCTCTTTATAAGAGATGTAAACCAACCATGGAAAGCAGCCAATCCTTCTTGGCTGTAAATTTGGTGTCAACCATAGATTCTGTTCTTCAACACAGTTAACCACAGGCCATAGATAATAAGCAGCATGCTTTGGTTCCTCATCCTTTTTCAAAAGCATTTTGGACCGTGTTTCCCATCTTGTACTAGGACCAGGTTTTTATTAGCTTCAGCGTTGACAATATCTTGTTTATTTACAAGTATACACTATTATTATGCTGTTTACATGACGGCAGGTAAGGTTTAGTGTTTATATGGAAAGTTTTTAAAAAGTTTAGTTAAGCTTAGTCTTTTTCGGGTTCTCGAAATGTGCCGAAAAACTCAATCCTAAGTTTCAATCGCTTTGGAAAAAGCTTGTTTTGAATTCACTCATAATTTTATTCTGTGTAAGTCTTCCAGTTGTATGATGGAGACCAACCTCAAAGAGTCTCACATGGGTGAGAAATGTGCTTAGCTTAGGTTAAAGAAAAACAGCTTGAGGTGCGATGTTACGCGCGATGATCACAAATCATTCTTATGCGAGGATTATGACTTCTACTTAAACTCTTTCCCGTTATGTCTCTGTGTGCTATATGGGCCTAGTGGGGTATATTGTTCAATTCTAACTTAACCATCTAGAGGTGATCTATTATACAGGCAGAGGGTGGTCTTCCCGTTTCATCAGTCTATTGGTCATCTCCTCCCACGCATTATTCCTGTTTCTTATCGTTTTCCCTTCTATATGATATCTTTGCTTTCGTTATTTAGTTTAATAATCTGTAATTTTAGGTTATTGGCCATGATTCTGGATCCGATTATCAACACCGTTGCTGACCAAAAAATCATGGCAATGCTTCACGATTGGGTAAGGACTCATATTAGAGTTATTAATACATATACTGAAGTATATAGTCTTATCTAGTGTTTTTAAACTATTTTTTAGTAAAAGAATAATTGTCGGAGCTGTGCAATGATTGGTTTTAGTTGCGCTACTTTCGAACAACTATGAAGCCTGCCAGACGGAGATTTGTGGTGACTACGGTAGACGATAGGGACGTCGTCAGGAATAATTAATGGAATAACTCAGGACTTTTCATAGCTTTAAAACTTTTACTTGACCTAATAATACAGGTATATTGTTTCCTTGGTTTAAGATGAGCATATCAGTTCTTACTAATTGTATTGTTGTATCTCTCGGGTTTATCAATTCATAACTACTTGACGAGTGCTTGTGCATGTGAATCTTCATAGCGTTCACTGTAACTTATTTTTGAAAAAGCTTTAGCATGATGTTTTCTTGTGCTATGAGTGACTTTGCGGTTGTTCTTATTTGCAAATAAACAAGTGACCGATCACATTTTTCTGAAGTTTTCGTCCAGTAATATGGCGTCGTAGAAGTGATATCAATTTATTACTGGCTGAGAATATAGATAGAAATCGCAGATTCCTCAGTTCGCGTAACTTTGCCGAGATATGTATCCTCCGCTTGTTTCATGTATTTTTGCCCTCTTGGAAGGAAACATTTCGCCAGACGGCAAACTTCCCGCAAACCTTCACTATGAATATCTCAGTAAAAGTCTCGTGAGATTATTTCATCGCTTGCGGAATCCAGTACGATTTTTGGTAATACTTAAATATGCAGATAGAAGAATAATATGCTTACTCTGAAGTAATTTCTTTTCTAACATGTTCAAGGCAACGTGACCTCAAGTGGCATCATACAAGGTGGAAATGACCAACGATTTAAAATGCAGACAGCCATTTCTCGGTACACGCTAACGTTAATGTTGCCGATAAATTAGAAACCGCTGCTTATAAGACGCACATACTCTATCACGATAAAATTCTGATTTCTCACAACAAACTGGACGTACAACCACAACGATGCTGAGATATAAGCAAAACTCGGAGCCTTAGGTAAGTTCTTTTCTTCGTGGTAGGTTTACAGATTAACCGACTAGCAAAAAAAAATAATACGCAATATCACCCACGTTTGAGCCAAACAAGGCCGAATCTGGACACTTATGGAAGACTCGGTTAACTGGTATCGAGGTTGGAAACTGTCGCCGCAAAGTTGGAGGGTCTCCACCCGAGCACTCGACAGTGTGACTCAAAGCCTCCGCCTGGTGATGAAACTCTTATGTCTGTTGAAACTCCTCATCATGTGAAAGCTTTCGATAGTGCGTTGTCGGATGTGGTCGAGCGACAAGTCTATATGATCAAATTGGAGGAGATGTCATTGCTTTGCAAAGGATGGTGACAGCCGTGTTCATTTAGTTTTCTACGATTCCCTTTCTGGACAGCTGCTAGTCAGCCGGGACCATCATCTGGCGCGGTCCAAAAATTGGTTTCACCCATTGTGAATCTCTTATCAGAGGTCAATAAAGGTCAATAAAGTCGAGGATTCGAAGAGTAATATACCGCAGTTCAATCATCTTTGTGCTCTTGCGGAGGGTATTCCAGCAGTTGGATGGGTTTTAGTGAAGAAAACACGTGCACATTACGTGAAGGAGGTGTTATAATCCGCAATATAATACGCATTAATTAAAAATTAAGACGTTATAATTCCAACAAAACGTATTTTGTCACTTTTATTTTGTCCTCCCAACGGCTTACTGCCTCGTGATGGCTAGGAGGTGTTGCTAGTTGTTCGGCTACGATGATTAGCGGGAGAGTTCATCCCCCTGAAGGGCTTCCCACGCAGAGAACGAGGCCGACGCTTTCATCAGGAAATCAAGCTAAAGTAAACCAATACCAGATCGCCGTCTTGGTACAAAACAAATCGCATGGTGGCAAATCTTCCTCGGTTCCACAGTGGTGGTAAAGACCAGTGGAAGACTTCGGCTAGTCTAGCCTCAGAACTTCAAGAAACTACTGCAGCTGAACCACCATATCTGCTGAGATTGAAATTATGTTGATGCCCGCACAACCAATGATGTCGGCCCGTCCAAGTATCCAAGTGAGTTTTTTCGTCAAGGGTCGTACGATAGACACGAAAGCAATTGAACGAAGAAGATGTTGTTCAGCAAGGTACGATGGTGTTCTGCAGTACTTTTTTTTACATGGCCTTTCATCACATCTACTGTGAGGATCCCAGCTCTCCTTCCGTTCGATTCATTTTTGCCCGTATTCATCGTCCACAGCGTTCTTCAAACATTTCACGTGTTGTTTCGCTTACAGTACTGGTTGAGTCGATTCTTCTTACAGTCTTGGGAGAAACTGGCCAAGATGCTCCCACGTGGTTGGAGGAGACCACTGGGGAGAGTCTAGGGCTACGTCACTGCTTTCTGATCGACAGCATCACAAACCAGTGTGCTACCCTTCTCGTTACACAGCACAGCGCCTTTTATGGCTACAGCGCTTGCTTTCGATTCTTCATTGATTATTCTTTTCACTCCTTCCACAATTTTGATTCCAAGCAAATTTAAAACTAAGCACATGCCTTATGAAAGCTGTGTACGAATCGAAGTGATGAAGCATAGCCGATTACACAGCTTTGCATGCTTCCCAACTTCTTTATTACTCTATTAGTGCGAAAAACATGTTTTTTTTTGTCAAAAACCCACTTTGGTTGTGAATCTCGTAAATGTCATCTGAATCTACAATGTATACTTTCAATAAGACGACCGTGACAGATTCAAAAAAAAAGCATTCATCCTTAATTTAGTCAATCATCGTCATCCTCAAGTAATGAGCTACTTCTACTACTTTTTAGTGTTCTATCATATTGTTCGTCAATGATATCCAATGAATGGTAGTTTAAGAACCTCCACAATGCAAAATCTTCTTACCGCAAGTCGGTTATTGACGAAGCTACATGTTGTGCGCGCAAGAGGCAGACAAGAAATTGAACGCGGAACGAGACGACCACCACAAGCCTTGAGGCGCTGATGAATTCAGATGGACAAGGCCGGACTGACTTATATTTTCCGCTCGCACATAATTACATTCTCACAGAGCTATTCAAGAGCGTTTGCACTAGAAAAGATTGCACACAGTATGCTGAAATGTTTCGAAACTTATGCCTAGAATGCTCTGAACTACAAAAGAAGAAGTTCGTAAACGTCTCCATTAAGCAAGCCCTATCTACTTTACTATCTTATATGGAGTTCGAAACAAATTACCCATTAGTATACGTGCTTTTTTTTAGCCGTTGATGGGAGGGCAAGATGGCCTACCTCTGGATTTCTTTCTACGGAAAAAGTTATACAGAGGGTCTTAGGGAGCAGAGACAGATTAAGATCCAGTTTATTGAGGTTATTAGAGTAAAAAAAAAACTATCGGCTTTAATCAATCCTGAGGGATGCGCCATGTATTCGACTCTATTCATCATCGTTTGGAGGTGATTGGGTGCATATCTGGCTTTTACGGTGGTCTACCGATGTATCGAGCCAGTGCCGGTATTTCCTAAACAACTCTGGCACCAATTTGCCAACCTCGGAAAGATGCAAGGTTTGGTGAGGAAACCTTTAGGGCGGAATCGACGCCATGTGTTTTGCAGGGCGCCTCCGACCACTGCGCTGCACGTGCTCCTATTACTAGAGTATGTTGCAGTTATTCGATGATATTAACAAGAAAAAGAACTATACAACTGACTAGAAACTAAACAATTCCATCCACGATGATGCCTATATGAGGAAAAACTGGTACATCAACGAGGGTGAATGACGGCACTTTTTTTGAACGTTTATGTCTATTGATGTAGGTGTTGACTAGATAGTGAAGAATTTGTGTCGGTTCGATGTTGTTGTTAGCGGCTTTGAATTGGCGAAGACGACAACACTTAACTGGCGAAGACGACAACACATTGAGCGAGTACGTGCTACGGACCAACGTGTAGGGTTATTCAATTAAGGTGCTTTAAATCTTTTGAAGCCATACAACAAGTTCCTGACTTTTCTATGCGACCGTTCATTGGTGAGTTTTGTCCACGTTCGACGTCAACCGCTTCATTAATCTCCATCTGCTCTATTCGTTAGTCATCATGTAGTAAAGAAAAACATCAGGAATTCTAATTAGCTCTCTTCAAACATAAGAAAGATTTTGTGGAGAAAACTTTTGAAAATTGGAGATTCTCCAAAGAACTATTTAGAAGACCATACCTCATAATGGAAAACTTTCATAGATTCTCTGGTAAAATAGCGTACACCACAATTCAACCTTCTTGTGAAGAAGATCTTCTTGAAATATTGTGCATATTGTCGCCTAACGCTTTTCCAACTCAAAGACTTGATATTTTTCAATGGCATAGCATTACCAGCTGTCATTTGAGGATTTTGTCTTCTTCATGAATGTCCTTGAGTGCTGGTCTAGCTGATTCTCCCTGAAATCCTTAGATAGTTGGCATGGAAGGTTCCTACGCCTTCTTCACAGGTATTCACGAATGTTTGTGGATCAGATGGAGTTTACACAGATAACCCCTATAGGATTACAGGATTTCCTGACATGGGAGGCTCGGTTAGCCAAGTGCAGTTTTGAGCCAGAGGCATTTGTTACTGCACGATATTTTTAGCCCGCCCCCTCGTAATTTTCAACGCGTATGATTGTTATTTTACATCTCCACTTCAATTCGCTGGTTTTTGCCATTTATAGGCATCCCTTCACCATATTGCCTATTGTTTTTTTTGGAGATCTGCTTTACTTCCAAGTCTTCCTTTCTACTTTTCAAGTATAATTTGGATTCAGAAGTGAGGAAGGAAATACATCTACGCCTGTTTTAGTTTGTGGGAATTAGGTGTTAAAAAACATGATGGAAAGCTCTTCGTGTATTTAAAGTCTTACAAATACTTCTTATGCCATGCTTCCGTCCCGTTTCTGTTTTTGGTTTTTATTTTAGCGTTTATCCTAGTTTTTGCACTGTAAGGATTTATATTTCTACAATATATGGGGAGCCTTCAGAGCCTGGAAGGGTACACTGATGCGTAACTTACTAGGTCAAGAAAGTCGATCTTGGGAAGTTTTACAAGATGTACCATCTTATTAATATTTGAAAACGGACTTTCCTTTAATCTCAGTATCATTGATCAATATGTATTCCTTCTTTGATAAGCTTACACGAGGTTGGTAAACAATGTTTATTAAATAAATGTTAAATAAATAATAACAAACATTGTTTACCAATCTCATATAAGCTTATCATTGAAAGAATTTATCTCGTTAATCTTCTTATGGAGCAAAGAATAGAAATAAAACAATGAAAATGATAACAAAAGCTCAAGCCGAGAGTTTAAAGAGAATGTTATAAAGGAAATTTTTTGTCCCTTTAAGAGATATATTTTCCTGCAATTGATTTTTTCTGCTATTCCTGTTTTACACTCACCTTCCTTTTATCTAGGTTCTCGTTATCGTCAATTCTCTTTGACAGTCGCATGAATGACGCCAATTCATCCTAACCATTAATCAGAATTCCTACGAAAGCAGCATCCGGCTAGGAAGGGCATCTCATTTTAGTATTTCCACTACAACCCCTTTCCCAAATGGGAACGAACGAATCCCTCACGTGACTGACGGCATTAACAAAAGAAGACAACGGGCTTATTGGATTTCGGTAATCTCTTTGATTATTCGTGTTCGATTAGAAATAAATGTCACATTAGGGTAGTTTTTTGCATTTTTGCCTCTAAAAATTTATGTCAGCCGTCTCCGTATTTTTTGCTGTTGTCAGCTCATTCGTCAAGCTCGTTGCCTTGCATTCATCTCCCATAAAAGTCTCTGGTTTCAAGCGTAGTTTCCGATGCTATTTGAGGATTTTGTAATTCTCAAATGCGTCGTTGAATACTGATCTTACCGGTTCCTCGTAGAATCTTGGGATTCCTCTGTAAGAGCCCTCATGAAAATTAGTCGCTGTCGTTGCTTTACGGACAGCGTTCTTCACACGCAAGTTTAGCACCAATTTCCAATCTGTGGAGAAATCCAGAGCTTGACTAGGTCCTTCTGAAGTCGAACCATTGTTCATGTGAGTATTGCACGACATCTCTAATCAATGAAGTGCCTATGTCCACCCTTTTGGACTTCTAGACTATTTATAACAATTCCCACGACCGATCTTCTATTAATCTCGGCACTCCATCTATATTTTGTGAAAGTCATAACATAGAGACATTACCAAAGATCTATAATAGGCCACAGTTTCTTGTGACGGCGGCGTGGGAACGTTCTAGGCTGGGATTTTGAGAACTGAATTTAATTAAACGAATAACTTCTCACTTAAATAGAAAATATGTTGAACTCGTACGACTGCTCTTGAAGGTAGACCATTCAAGTTTTAAATAAGTGAGGAAATGTCTATTTAACAATGTGGTTTTTTCTTTAACAAATGCCCTAGCTATTCAAATAGTAGAACAATCAGATTGGAATATTTCGCTCTGCAAACTAAGTTCACCGCCGCAATTGTGTTTCCTCAGTTCTTCTTTAGCCTCTTGCCTCTTTTTCTCATAAGTGCTCATGTTTTTAAACCCTAATTGTTCTCGTTTTCTTTTTCAGCAATCGCGGGGTTGTTATCGAGCATACGTTCACTTCCTTACAAAAAGGGCACAAACAACACAACAGTAAATGACGTTTCAGCAGAATCGCCTTCTTTAGAGCCTGAAACATTACACTGATACCTAATTTATTAGGTCGAACTCTTCAATAGTACAAACGGAAAGATTCTGGAGAAATCCACCATCATCTTTTACCTGCTTCCCACCGAGGAAGAACAGCCGCTTTGAGTCGCATATGGTTGATGATTGCACCACCTCTCATGAAAAATCATTTCTGAGATGCGGAACTAGACCAGATGTTATCTCTGGGTATTGTTCCCTACTATTCATTTTCGCTTTCTTGGTATTTATTCAAAAGGTTTCGAGAAGTTTGCTCGTTGATGTTTTGGAATTCTGTGTCAGGATAGCGAGTTTTATATTAAAGTCGTCTCCGCTGTGCTTTCGTGCCGCATCCATCCCTAGTGGCACACCTTGTCTTACTTTTTGTCTACCAACTAGGTGGTTTTTTTAGTGACTCCGAAGAAGGCGATACTGCCGAAACGTCATCGTTGTGTTGCATGTGTTCTATGTGTAAGGAAGTAAACGAGTGCTGAATAACAACCTCGCGATTATTGAAAAAGAAAGCGAGGTTTTTAAAATTCAATGCCCAGGTTAACAGAAAGTCGATCTTGGACGCCTAATTCTTCTGTTCACTTAACATTTAATAACTCCTAGCAGTTTAATCCTGAAGCCTGATTAGCGCGCTCAAATATTTTGTTCCAACATGCCTGCGACTTATTTAGTGTTACCGTAAAAAATACCTGGAAAGTACCTGATCTCACTGAAAATTAAGTGACGACTCCGTTGTTATATGTTGAGGTTATGGAGGCATTTGGCTGACTAGATTGCAGTCAAGTTCACTATTCTAGGAAATCCAGCAAAATATCGGCTATTCTTGATAAATAGATAGTGCAATAATATTCTCCTCTCTCCACATCAAGAATACGATTAATTATTCACTCCTTACTTCATCGTAAAGGTGACTTAATGCATATCAAGCCTTTACAATAACGTGTGATGGCTTAACGATGTATAAAATCAGTGGTGCTATGCTCTCCAGCAATTCTGATAGCAACGTGCGTTCTCTAAGGGTAGGAAGGCTCGCTTCGCTCGGGAGCGGAATCGAACTAACGATCACGTGTATATTGTAGGTCAGCCTTATCCACTGTTGTATGAGTGACTCGCTGAATATTACAAGTACAAATGCTAATGTTCTACTTCCTCATCTATTATATTTTTCTCAAGTCTTGAAATATTTATGAATCTTTACTTCTGTGACATTGATGCCTTCTTCGAAGAACTTTCAGTTTCCCTAGTCAACATAATTCTGCGTTAATAGGCCGAGACGAAGAGATTCTCAGAAGTCCTCTGTATTTTGCTCCACCCAATACATTTGCAAAATGTTGAGGTGATAAATCAGAATGTTTTACTCAGCCGAATGTACCTGAAGCGTTTCCAAAGAGTGGCTTTTTAGCGTCGGCGTTGATAAATAATTCACTGTTCGCTGACAAGAACATATTACGTTGTTATTTTATATTGCCATATTCCTTAAAAGGTACTATAAAGTGGGCCTGGCACAGTGGTCAGAGGCTCCCTGCAATGTACATGAGATCGATTTCCGCGCTCCTGGCCCACCAAGCCTTCCACACCTCAGGGGTCGGCAAACTGCGACCAGACTTGTCTAGATGGATAGTAGCACTAGCTCGATACACCGGTATGCCACCGCGAGTCCCTGCAAAGGCCAGATATGCATTCACTCACCTAGAAACATACTTAATGAAGTCGAATGCATGGCGCACCCCTAATAGATTGCTCAACGCCGAGAGCTTTATCCTTTATTTCTAAAAGATATTGCTATCTTTCGTACGTAATGCGTATGAATAACCATCGATGGACAGCAACCGTTAGTGATTGTATTCCTCGGGATGTCAAGCGTACTTCAGGAAGACCACTGACCCGACAGTCAGAGTTCTTCACAAGGAGCCTTGAAGAAAGATATGATGCTCGACGAGCCTCTAGAGCGAGCAGAGCCCACTGAGATACTCTTACAAGCGACAGGGAAAAACGAAAGATTTACTGGCGCCCGTTCGAGTCACTCGAAAATCAATGGGACTACAGGTGGTATAGGTGATCAAACACTAACAGAATCTGAATGTGTCGTTTTCTTGTTCAGCAATCGCGAGGTTTTTAAACAGCACACATTTACTTCCATAAAAACACAATACAATACAACGCTAGCTGACGTTTCGGCAGTATCGCCTTCTTCAGAGCCTGGAAGGGTATGCTGATATACAATGTACTAGGCCAAACGCTTCAATAACACTTACACAAAGACGAAACGCTCTTTGGCAATTACACGATCAACAACTTCTCGAAAAACCCACCGCTTTTTCGTGACTTCCAATTAGGAATGCGGTCAACCAGAGGGCAGCCAACAAGTACGAGACATCGAAATGGAACTACTTCGAGCTGCACTACGAAGCAAGCAGA